>JANHGN010020802.1:0-43721 GCA_024605025.1 Megaceryle maxima
GGGGGGGTGGGTGGAAGAGAGAGAGGGAGAGAGAGAGAGGAGGATGACTTGCCCAGAGTCACAGAGAAGTCTGGTATCATAGCAATGTGTAAGTCTGAGATCTAGATCCTGCTCGGTTGTGCAATCCACTGGATTTACTGTCTGCCTTTGGCACTTTATTTAAGAACTTTCCATCCATGTTATTTCTGACATATTCAGTTTATGAGGACTGGGTAGTACCATGACACACACTAGACATTTTAATACTCTGTCATATCAGGAGGAAAAGCATCTGGTACACACAGTTTACTTTAGAAGAACATTATACTAAATCCTTCATTTGTCAATGGCAATAATGTCCTGACAAGTTGTGAAATATAGATGCAAGTTTTTCTCATTCATCAGGATCACAACATCAATTTTGCCTATTTCAAAGTTAGTTCTAGATGGAATGACAAAATGTGAGTATTGACTGATATATTTCTTTGCTTAACTTTTCTTTAACCTGACTCATCCTAGAAAAGTGAAATTATGAAATAAAATTTAAAAAGTCCATGATTCATGTTAGATTTTTTCTAAGTTTGATAATTTCATTACAATCATGACATCTAAAGACAAATGTAAATGAATAAATAAAAAATATAAAAACTATAAAAAATATAAAAGCTATAAAAAAATAGGGGTTTGTTTATTTAAGAATGGGATACTTTAGGAACATTGGAAAATGGATATTGACCAAGGTGGCAGTTCTGAAAAATGCCATTCAAGTTCTGTGTTTTTTTAGTATGTTTTATTGTTATTTGTTCCCTTGAAGCTTATTCCTCCTCACTCCCCATTTAGTTAGACAGTTTGGTTTGCTGGGCAAGTTCAGGTTAATCACACATAAACATTTAGTTCTCCTAATATTGGAAATGTTTGAACCAAGTTAGATTTAGTCTTATTTAACAAGGAATTTTTCCTTGTCTCATTGAGTATACTTCAAACAGTCATATGTTATCTGTAGATCATTTTTGCTCACTATAATGCACACTTACAGTCTGTTTAAAATTTCTGTGGAATTCATTTTTAATTTAGAAATTATAACATAGAATACAATTAAGTAAAGCCAGCATATTATCCATTTTGTAAATTCTTATTTGTGTGACTTTTCAGGGAAGATAATAAAAATCTGGAAAAAACCCCATTTTAATAGTTGAATTTTGAAATAATACAAATATTGTAGCCAAAAAAACATTTAACAGAGAAGATTTGGAACTACCTGGATTACTTGAATTTTAACACCTTTTATGATCATTGTCTAGGTTAGTTTTATAACTAACTTGGTTAACAGAAGAGAATTAAAGTAAAATTTTAAATATCAACACAAAATGATAGCAAAAAGCTGATAGCTTTTGCAAAAGGAAATTAATAGACCTTTCAAATAATCCATGTAGTTTTAAAGATACAATCCTATGTCTGTTGAGACAAGTTCTCTTGAAGATGGTTGAACACCTGCCTGCTGGTGAGAAGCAGTGAATGTATTCCTTGTTTTGCTTTGCCTGTGTATGTGGCTTTTGTTTCATCTACTAAACTGTCTTCATCTCAACCCATGAGTTTTCACACTTTTACCCTTCTCACTGTGGGGGGACTGAGCAAGTTGCTATGTGATGCTTAGCTACCTAGTGGGGTTAAACCACAACAAATATGAATAATATATCATGTTGACTACCACAGTACTCACAACACTTGCGGGGTACAATAAAAATGCTTACTGTTATGTAAGTAAATGCCTTCGGTTCCTGTAGGAAAAAATGGCAAAAAAATACAGTAATTAATTTGTAATCCCCCTCTTTTTTTCTACTTCTACATTAAATAAGGTTGCCTTGAAACCATAGTTCTGCAGCTTCCCAGCTGAGGAATGCTTTATATGATAAACTTGGTGATTTTTTTTTTTCATATAGCAGTGAGTGTGCATGTGGCTCTGAGCACATAACACAATATCTATTCAAACTCTGTCATTAACATGAGAGCTAACAAGCTTGGAGATGACTTAGTGAAAGGTCAGGTGCTTCATTAAAACCACTTGTCAGCCATTGGAGGATTTCCAGCAATGGCAAGCTATGACAAAATCAACTGAATTTACATTATACTTCTGCACAATTAAGTCTAAGGAAATTAGAGGCAATTTAGAGGAATAGCTGAGAGACTATTCAGGATGAATTATACTCATCTAGACTAAACCAAAGTGCCTCAATGCCCTGACAATTAAAATACTGTTATGTGTATAGAAATGACCATTATGTCAAGCAGTCTGTGCCTGTAATCCTTAGTCAAAAAACAGGAAATAAATTTTTCTCAGAAGAGACAATTGAAATCAGAAAACCCTCCTATCAAAATCAGTAGCATGTTCCAGAGAAACTGGAAATCACTCAAGACTGATTCTCACTTAGAAAGACTGTAGCAATGTATTTTGGTGTATTCTATCCTTGTCGTGTGTCCCATACAACCAATAAACCTAAAAGTGAAATGAATGCTGCATTTTTCCTTTGTGCCAGAGTAGAAGTGTCCTCCCATAGACAGTCTGGTTTTGGACTGCTGTCTTATAGGCATACTTTTATCTTAGTATTGCTTAACTTGGCCCGCCCAAGTGATGAAAGTCCGTTACAATAGATGAAGTAATTCAATGTATAAAAAACCAAAATGAATTGTTGAAACAATAACACTATTAGAGTAAGTTTACTTAATTACTCTGATCTGACACCTTGACGGAGGAATTCACAGTTCTGAAGGGAATAATTCCTTTTCAATGCCCTGTTACAAAACAAAGAGAATGCGCATGGTGTAGATATTGTTAATTTGGAGAAGGCAAGGTGGAATTCACTGTTGGTGGAGGGCCATTTGTTACAGCATGTATTTAAAATAGACATCTTACTGAATGTTTATTTTATATGTTTAATTTTCCTCTGTTTAAGAAATCTAACGTTTTCCAAGTTCCTGCATCAAAAAGTGCTGTGAGCTTTAGTTGAAGGGAAGAGCTGTGGTTTTTCTGCTTAGGTAAAATTTTTTACTATAACCTGCTTGTGCTAACAAAACCACACATAACAATCAAAAAATGGATGAATAGCAGGAAGAAAATGTAAAGAAATATCTATAAAAAACCCATATTAACATTTCTGAAAAGCAAATTAATTTATTTGAACATTCAGAAGTAGCAGCCATGTAAAAAGAAGATATATAAAGAAATACTTAAATTCATGCCTGTTGAGATGGTGATGTTCTTGACATATTTGACAAGCTCTCTTGACCTTTCTCTCTGATGGCATGGGCATACATTTTCTTTTTTTTTTTTCCCAAAACCTGAAAATTAAAATTAATTGATTTGGCATTTCCCCAGCCTCACTATGATTCAGAAGCCATTTACTCTGCACTTCTCAACCTCAGCTGTGCTTTTGCATCTTGCAGGGTTCCTCTTTCTCTTCTCCCAAAACTAATGTTGAAGTAAGGAAGCGTGGAAGAAAGCAAACAATAAAACAGCCTACTTTTACCAAAAGAAGTTGAAAGTGCCAAAGAACTTTCTCTATGACTCCTCTTGTCACTTTCTTCCTATGAATATAATGTTAGCATGTGAGAACAGGGGAGGACACCTGAGACTTTAATTAGCTGCTTTTACAAAGCAGATGTGAACATATATAAATCAGATCATCAGAAGTATTATTTGACAGCAATGGAGATACAGAAGTCCTTAACTACAGCACAGATGGTAGAATATTCAATATCAAAAATAGGGGTTTTTTTAGGGCTCAATCCTGATGACAGCATTTAAAGAAATTGCAGTTAAGCATTGAAATTTCATCATTTTTAATTTGTGAAATTATGACTGTGCTCACTTTTACCTTTACAATTCTTAACCCTTCCATTTCATTATGGAGCAGATCATGTTAAGCACCATTATACAACATATACAAAACAAACAGGTGATCAAGCACAGTCAACATGGGTTTATGAAAGGCAGATTCTGCTTGACTAACCTGAATTACTATGACAAGTTGACAAGGTGAGGGAAAGGCTGTGGATATTGTCTACCTGGACTTCAGTAAAGCCTTTAACACTTTCCCACAACAATCTCCTGGAGAAACTGGCTGCTCATGGCTTGGATGGGCATATACTCTGCTGGATAAAACACTGGCTGGATGGCTGGGCCCAAAGAAGTATCATGAATGGAGTAAACTCCAGCTGGCAGCCCATCACAAGCAGTATTCCCCAGGGCTCAGTACTGGGGTCACTTCTGTTTGATATCTTTATCAATGATCTTCATGAGGAGATAGAGGGCACCCTCACTAAGTTTGCAGAAGACACCAAGTTAGGTGGGTGTGTTGATCTGCTTGAGGGCATAGAGTCTCTGCAAAGGCATCTGGACAGGCTGGATTGATGGGCCAAGGCCAATAGTATTGGATTTAACAAGGCCAAATGCCAGGTTAGGGGCCACAACAATCCCCTTGGACTTTGGAACAGGCTGCCTAGGGAAGTGGTTGAGTCACTATACATGGCTGTGTTTAAAAGCTGTGTAGATGTGGTGTGTAGGGACATGGTTTAGCAGTGGACACATAGAGTAGGATTATTGGGTGGACTTGATGATCTTGAATATCTTTTCCAACCAAGATGATTCTATGGTTCTGTTTCCACAAGGCCCTGATAAGCAAGAACTTGAAAGTTGTGTATATACATAAGCATATATGTACATATACATACATGTATGAATATACGTGTACACATTATACATATAAAAAGAGTAAAACAATGTAGATATGTAACTGCACTCTGTGGCAGTGTACTGTCAAAGCCAATCATTGATTCAGTACCATAGATAATAACTGCAATGAAATTGCACTAGGGTCGGTTTTCAGTTGTACTGAACAATGCAAATTCTGCATGAAATTCAAAGTATTTAAGATCCTCAAATGTGCTAGAACTCAGGTTTCTGCCATTCTTTTTTATCTGCTATTTAGTGTGCAAACACAGGTATGCTGTCACAGACTGCAGTTCCAGTCAGATTTGTTGTTATCTCAACCCATTGAGCCCCAAATTTGGCACTATAAAGGACTGTTATGGTTTAACTCCAGCTGGCAACTAAGCACCATGCAGCTGCTTGCTCACTTTCCCTGCCCCCACCAGTGAAATGGGGAGGATAATCAGAAGAAAAGGTGAAACTCATAGGCTGAGTTAATAATAGTTTAGTAATTGAAATAAAATAAAATATATTAAAAAAAAAAAAAAAGAAAGAAAAGCAAGGTAACAAAAAGAAAGAGATAAATAAAAACCTAAGAAAGAAAAATGATGCACAATACAGTTGCTCACCACCTGCTGACCAATGTCCATCCAGTCCCCAAGCAGCAATTAGCACCCCCTGGCCAACTCCTCCAGTTTATAAGTTCATATATTGGGCATCACATCCTATGATATGGCTAGTTCAGGTGAGTTGTCCTGGCCATGCTCCCTCCCAGCTTCTTGTGCCCCTTCTTGCTGTCAGAACATACGAAACTGAAAAGTCTTTTACTTACGATAAGCACTACTTGGCAATGACTAAATTATCAGTGTATTATCAACCTTATTCTCATACTAAATCCAAACCACAGCACTGTGCCAACCACTAGAAAGAGAATTAACTCTGTCTCAGCTGAAAGAAGGATGATTCCAAGCTTCAACTTTCTATGAAAATGCATTTGGAAAACTTTCTTTATAATATTTCTGGTAGTGTTTGTATTTAAACAAGAGAAGTAAATCTGGTACCATTTGCTTAATGATTCATGATGTAATTTTATCGATAACAAAGTATTTAAGTACCTGAAAAGGCCATTATTTTTTTTTAATGTGCATTTACATGACAGTACCTTTCTGATAAAAAGTGGCAAAGAAAAATATTTTCCAGACAGACTTTAATTTGGCTTGTTTTACTTCTATCAGAAAAGATGATAGTTAACATAAATGTACAGCTTTACACTGAGGTGAAGGAGATATTGTCAAGGATTGTAGTGAACTACACTCACATGACTGCACTCACAACATATCTTCAAGCAAGTGTAGTCCCTCTTACGAATGGGAACAGTGACATAAAGTGTGATATGAGGTAGATTAGCTGCATCTCAGTGTCTTCTGGCAGCCCATTATGTTCATGTCATGTTCTTGAATTTCATTTACAGATAAGCTCTATGAGTAATTGTAGCATGCATCTAAAAATTGTAATCTACTTTTGATGTATGGAAACAGGAAATTAGATTGAGAGGATCTTTCAAATGACTTTGTATGTTATTTAGCTTCTGAGTATGTGATTTTCCACAAACAAATCTTTTCCTCCACTGTTTCTTTTTAAACCTTTTCAGTCTCCTAACAGATGATAATTTATGGTAGGAGAAGTAAATTAGTGACCACTGAACTATTGAATGACTAGGTTTTTGAGAGTTTTCCCTTAATGCAGTAAGATCTAATGGTCTTGCAAGCCTGGCTGATAGTAATGTTCATTATCCTAATAGTCTGAATTCCATTAATATTCCATCTTAAACATCTGTAATTACTATTCAGATTATATCTAACTTAAAAGCAGCATCTAAGTAGATCCCACCTTTCTCCCACACATCTCTGTCACATGTAAGATGTGATTAGAAAATGGATTATATGATTTCCTAATTGTTCCTTAAAAAAAAAAAAACCTCCTTGTGAAATATGATAAACAGAGCATTCAGTATGAATATAGTACAGTTCATCTTTCTGTTTAAGAAATAATTTCCAGAATTAACAGAATAAACTAACTTTGCACCCAGATTTCATAAACCAGGATGACATCATTCTGCATTCTGGAGCAGTTGGTAGAAAATTTTAGTACAGGTTCAGTCAATATATGTTCAAGGAAATCCTCTGAAAATGCTAGTCTCAGATATTAATAAAATAGTGCCCATCAGCATGGCTGCATTGGAGAACTAAATGTCACAGGAAACTGTGGAAAAAAGAATCATCTGAAAGATTCTTAATTTCAGGGACTTTTTTTTTTTTTTTAGGAAATCTCAGGTTTAAATACTAACATTTGCCAGTTAGATTTGATTTTGTTTGGTTTCTGAGTGTGCTGACAAGAAGTTTCCTTCCTCACTTCACATTAAACATAGGCAGTCTACCTAGATGACATTTCCTCCTGTTATAACTTGTAAATGACTATTCTATGGATTCATCTCTGTTCAGAGCTACACCTACAGTTACCATCAGCAACGTAAAAAAACTATAAGGGTCATGCTTGCAAATTGCCCACTTAACAATAGTAATAGATGAAATTTCACATCATTATGAGAACTGTTAGGGAAGAGTGTTTTGCAAGCACCTACTCTCCCCCTCTGATGTATTTGCTCTACTTTGGGAATTAAAAGGTATCTGTATAATACTTGTGGTAAAATGAAACACTGCATATATCCCCTCTTGCAGATAGCAAATGAATACTGAAGATGTATTTTATTGCATTATTGCTACTCTGTGCTATCTCTGCCATTGCACAAATATCATTAAAGCTGAAGATTGGTCATAATATGTTTAAAATTTAGTTAAAGAGGAGTTATGTGTATAGATTTTCCATGTTCAAGCAGTGGACTAGCCCCTCTGGAAGGTACAAGTATTTACTAACAAATCCACTTCACTGGGCATTATCTTTGCTAAAACTAGCCTTGCATTCACTTCTTGGCTGCTTTTCAAAGTAAAACTCAGAAAAATTATTTCTGTGAGTTGGACTTGCAGGAGCTACCTATATTCTAATGATCTTTTGGTGACTGATGCCTGGTTTTATTTCATAGAATCATAGAATCATCTAGGTTGGAAAAGATCTCCAAGATCATTGAGTCCAACTATCAACGCCACTCCACCAAGTCCACCACTAGACCATATTCCCAAGCACCACATCCATACAGCTTTTAAACATGTCCAGGGATAGTGACTCAACCACCTACCTCCCTGGGCAGCCTGTTCCAATGCCTGACAATCCTTTCAGTGAATTTTTTTTTCCAAATGTCCTGTTTAAACCTCCCGTGGTGTAGCTTGAGGGCATTCCCTCTTGTTCTATCCCTAGTTACTTGTGACAAGAGACCAGTGCCTACCTCTCTACAATGTCCTGTCAGGTAGTAGTAGTAGAGAGATAAAGTCTCCCCTCAGCCTCCTTTTCTTCAGACTAGATAGCCTAGTTCCCTCAGCCACTCCTCATAACACTTGTTCTCCAGGCCCTTCACCAGCTTATTTGCTCTTCTCTGGACTTGCTCCAACACCTCAGTTTGCTACAGTGAAAGGCTTGGATGTCTATGATGTTTCTGGATTTCAGCAGAAGACAGAGATGGTGATAGAGAACACACTTTATTTACCTTGACATTGGTGTTTGAACAACACTCATAGGAAACTGAAACAAGAACTCTTGTTTTGAAGGTCCCGAAAGTGTTCTTCCGAAGCATTTTCAGCTAAAACCATACTACCCTATGGGCTTAGCCCCAAAATTCACTGACAAGACTTCACATCTTTAAGTTCTGAGAACTGATAAAAAGGGCTCTTTCTGTGAGACACTTTAATGACTCAGTCTGAGATGCTCAAGGACCATGTTATGTATAGTCATTTTAAAGAAAGCATTTTCTGGAAGGCCACTTTCAAGGGACCATAATTGGCAAAAGTTCATTTGTTTAGAGTCAAAAACTCACATATATAGAAAATTATAGTTCATATATCTGGATGCCTTCAATTTAAGTATACTCTAGGTTTTCTGTTGCAAAACACCTTTCCTGTCATGCTTCCTTTCCTGAGTTCTGCTGCTTTGTCCTCTTTAGGTGCTCAGTCTTGCACATCCTAGTAAAAAATCATGCCAATCAGATGTACCTGTAGATTGTCAGCAAAAGGGACAAAATACAAAAGAATGATACAAAAAAGTAATAGTACATAGTATTTATAGCTGACATTTTTCATTTATATCCGTCTTACAGTGCAGAACTAGTACTCCACCAGCAGCAGATTCCACTAAGCATGATGTGACTTTGTTTGATCCTTTGATTAAAAAGCCTGCATTCATAGCTGTACCTTTTGTAAGTCACACCAATATACATTATTCCTTAATGAATGGTACAAAATAGGTTTTTTTAGATATTCACTTAAAGGTAATGATATTTGCTTGAGAAATTATCCAGAAAGACACTTAAATATTTTAGACAATATCTGATCAAACCTTAAAATAATTATGGAGACATTTTTGATATAAAGGCATGTTTGATTAATCTTTTATCATTTACAAATATTTATTAAAAAAAAATAATCTTGTTTCAAAAGGAAATTCCATTAAGAAAAAGTAAAATTATTTAGAGAAACTCTGCTGGTCAAAATGAAACAGAAAAGATGTGAAGCTTGAATCAGTACCTTCTATCAGCCTTCTATCAACTTCTATCTTTTAGCATCTGTGATGTAAATGTTATATTAATTGACACTTTTCTCTCTTGGTCATAGAGTCTTAAGTTATTTCTGACCAGAATTTTTCTTCCTGTTCTTGCTGTGAAGAATGAAAATATCAACCTGCAGCCTACTCACTATGGTTTATCATTTCTCCCTACTAGAGAGAGGTTAGTGCCTTTATCAACTAATAACCTCATTGAAACTCTTTCAAGCCCAGACTAGGCAAAATGCTTTAGAGTTGCAAGTATATTCTATGTAATCTTAACCTCAATCATTTATACTGAAATTATTTGGAAGTATCAGTACAGTTAACTAAGTAGGAAGTTGGGAAGGGTTGGTAGTATTGAATATGAAAATAATAATACTTGATCATCAGTAGCAATGCCTTCAGCTGTGAATTTCTAGTCCTACACTGGAAAGCAGCTAAAACTGGTTTCTAGGGCTCCTATCTTTTCTTGAAAATTTCTACACTTGTTCACATCCATATAAAACACCACATTTGAAGACTACTGAGCAGAAAGAGAACAAATTTTTTAAAAATCACGTTCAACTGACAGTCTCCTAACCACTAAACAGAACACTTGAGAAAGAAGAAATCTATTTACTTTCCCAATTGGAACACAAATGCAGGTAAATTACTGTCACATACATGCTTAGACCTTGTAGTATCAGGGAATTTTTTTGTAATGTGATTTATCAAGCTGGGTAGCTGCTCCACAATGGAAATCTTCCTTTCCTTTAATAATATATTTTTCAAATAAAAATTGTCAGGAATTTTAATTAAAGGAAAAAGCACGGATTAACAGATCTGGAATCTTTAGCAAATGACTTAACTTTATTTTTGGTCATAAGTACTTAGGAGACTTTCTCTCCTGGGAAGAGAAAGTTTGGGCTCAACATGTGTGTGGTGCATATATATTAGCTGCAGAACTGGAAGGCACTTTTACTTTTAGACATATATTTTAAAGACAAATGAATAAACTAAAGTGTTATTTCTCTTAAGTTCTTCACTAAAATACTAGAAGAAACAGTTTCCCTAGGTGGCAGTAGTATCAGGTAGAAAATATATATGAAAGTTGACCCCTCAATGAAAATAATACACAAATTTCTGACAGAAAAATGTTATGGAAAAAGAAGAATGAGGAACAACATCTTTTCAAACATTTCTATTCAAAGAATTATATCCCTTACACTGTTCTGTACAGATGTGTTCATCCATAAGGATCATTCTGTATTGTAAAGCCAGGATGTGGCCTAAAGCTACAATTCTTAATATTTTTTTGTGATCCTGATAATACTTTGACATTGTTAAACAAACTGTGTTAATTTTTTTTTCTTTTTTATCTTTCCTTTTTCTAGTAAAAGAATTTTCCTTTTTTTTAGTAAGCATGTTCAACACAAATAATGACACATAATCTTGTGGTTATTGCTGTGGAGCCATACATTTTTCTCTTTTCACTCATTTAAGGCTTGATGCAGTACCCGTGGAAGTCAATGGAAGGTTA
This sequence comes from Megaceryle maxima, assembly GCA_024605025.1. Classification (NCBI taxonomy): domain Eukaryota; kingdom Metazoa; phylum Chordata; class Aves; order Coraciiformes; family Cerylidae; genus Megaceryle; species Megaceryle maxima. The sequence goes on from JANHGN010020802.1 coordinate 10,914, forward strand.
TCAAGACTTACAGGAATAATTTGCCACATCTAAACATCTGCTTTATCTTCAGAGATATGTAAGTAGTAGTCATGTTTGAATTACATAATATGTTTTATACTAGTAACTGAAAATTAGGAAGATTTATCTAAGTACAGATTAGATTTTTTCTTTTTAAAAATAATATAGTGTTTGTTTGTTTGTTTGTTTGTTTTTTAATTTGATGTAATCATTTGACCTGCAATGTTTTGGATGGTATTCTCTGCTATTTTGCAATTATTACATGAAAATAATTATGTACATTATTATTTTATGATGTAATATGGGAGAAGCATAATATATGATCTTAAGTATTATATGAAAAGGACCACAGTTATTGCTAGAGTGTTTTCAGTTTTTTCATTTTTTTCATTTTTTTCTGATTAAAAATTATTTCCTTCATACTTCCTAAATAATTAAGAGTTTTGTTTAAAAAATTAAAGCATTGAGAGAGGAAATTACATGGTCATTTGATTATTTAACAGAAGTCTTTATTATGAATCCTGAGTAATCTAGTGATTTCATTAGTTCACAAATGGAGTATTTCAAGACTATGACATTTGTAGTTTATGAGAAGATAATCAGGCAAGGCCATTTATATATATAATCATATTTAAAGAATGAATTTTTGTGATTATTTAGTCACAGAGGTAAAGATTGCACCATACATTTAAACAGACTTTAGCCCTGCTATTGTAAGCTTTTATCAGGAGTTACATATAGCTGTGTTTCAAGAAATGTTCATTCTGTGGCTAACAAAATGGTCCAGATTTCTCTTTCTAATATTCCAGTCCATCTGCTAAAGGAGTTACTGCTTCTTATTAAACGGAATGAGATTTGCAGAATAAGTTATCAAGTCACAGAAATCAACAGAAAGAAGTTTAGGCCAGTATGCATGGTGAATAGATTGTCTATTTTTTTTCCAAAAATATGTAAGTAAGATGAGCAATTGACCAAATATATTATTACTTTCATTTACTAAATTTACACATTTGTGTGAATTTAGAGACCCTGGATGGATTTTAGATCAGGGTCTTCGCAGTCAAGAGAGAAAAAATTTGGTAGCATAGGCTAGAGACAAAACTAATTATATACAGGTAATAAATATAGCTCTGCAAATGTGCTTCAAGTCTTACTTACCTTACTATGCAAGCAGTTTTTACACAGATGTAAAAATTTGCCTTACTCTTCTTCAGCAGATGTTAATATCATCAGTCTGGAAATACTATTTGTTCTTCTGTGTCACCTTTGAACTGACAAGTACAAACCCTTTTTAAACATAAAATTAAAAAAAAAAAAAAAGCCAAGCAGGAAAAAAAAGAAATATATAACTTCACTTTGAACCAATGTTATGCAGCAGTTATTTAATTAAGGATAAGAACAGGCACCAAAATAGAATACCAAATTCAGTTTGAAACTTGGCTGTGAATTTGGGTAGACAGACTGCAAATATGAAGTTTAGAGATAGAAGGAGTCTCTCGGCTGTCAACCTTTAAAAGAGATACGGAGTTTATATGCCTCAAATTTGTTATCTCTGAGGTATATAAAAAGAAATTGACTTTTAGAAGGCAGACAACTGGAATCTTCTGAAAGAAACGAGATCCCATTATGGTTTTTCAAATAGAGTATGGAAAATTAAGACATCCAGAACTGATAATTACATGTGAATATTTTTATCAGTGTCCTTGCTCTGATGAAAAGACAGATGGTATCAGTAGGTGATCTGGCAGACTTCAGACCCTTTGAAAAGAAATATAAAAATGAAGAAGTTATGCAGGGACTTTGAAAGAAAGACAAACATTTGAATATGGAAATCTGAGAACAGTTCAATAATTTTACAAATTTTATAATCTTATAATCATTAATAATCACAGTACAATGGAAAAACTTACAGATAAAAATTACTTGAACACGTGTGAAGAGAGAAACTATAGTTTATGGAAGTACAATTGAATGATGTTTGCACAGCTCAGCTAAAATGAGAGTAATGATGATGTTGTGGCAGACAAAACCTATCATTTTAATTTGCTTAAAAATATTGTGCACTGTCATTGCTTTGCTAGTATACAAACCCCACACTTTTATTTTGCCCATTTAGTTATCCGAAACTGACCTTTAGCTCTGGAGCAGCTTTCTCGCAACTATGCAAAGTACTGATATAGGGTCTCTCCTGTCTTCCATGCAAAGGCAAGATGTTATAGGATACAGAACTGTCTTTCATCATCTGTTTATGTAGTTTGGGTTTTCTTAAATCTTTCCTTACAAAGGAATTTTATGTGAATATTTCTATGATTGTCAAAGGCAAAAATAAGATAAAATTAAGCCAGAAAAGGTGTATGATTTGATTTTAACAAGGCAAATATAAATTTATTAGATACCAATAATCTACCTTGATAAACCATATTGGGACACATTTTTCATTTTTGTGACAGGCTTACATAGCAGTATAACAGATCTTTGAACATGTATCTTCTGTGAATATAAAATAAGAAAAAATTTAGAAGGGGATTTTGTACATGTGAATATACATATTTGTTTTATTAAGGGCTATGTTGTGATGTATTATAGATATCTATCTTCTATTTTTACACAGAAAGTGCACTTTCAGCTTCTAAATCTTAAATTAAACTTCCATGCACTACTAAAAAAAAAAAAAAGAAAAAAGAAAAGAAATAAAATGTACTGAAATAAATTGCCTGTGAAATAGATTTAAACTTTGTAAGAATTATCATACTCTTAGATCTAGTAGGGAAGGCAAAATATGAAGGAACTATTAAATTCATAGCTCAGCGATTACAAAATAGTATTTCTGTATCTGTGGTACATGAGATTTCAGCACTCTAAGACATCTGTAAAACCAAGGAATCTGTAATGATAACTAAGGGAATTAGCAAACAGATTAAGGACTAGACTGCTTACCAGGAGAGCTAAAATGTTCGCAGTTACTCACATAGACATATTCCCCTGGGTCCTTCTGTAAGTGAATGTTCTCCCTTGGAACTAAGGCTGGCGGAAGCCAGTCTTCAAGAACTATACCAGATAAACTCAGCATATATCACACATAGTTATGTTTGAATGTAATGACATATAGTAGACACTTGAAAATTATTTCAATATGCCTGACTTTTTATACACCTGTAATTTCACAGAATAACAGCAGTCTGAGCTATAAATGCAACTTTTAACAGACATAGATGGTGTCACCTAATTTGATGATCAGAGCCCTGGGGGTCTAATCCAAATTATATAAAGGCCTTTAGTGATACAGTTCTTATCAGCCCCATGCAGAATATATAGCCTGCCAATCCATCACTCTCCTCTATCTCAACCAATTAACAAAGATGGCAAAGAGTAGATAATAGATGCAATCACTATATCCTTTGAATCTCCACAAATCTTTCCCCTTCAATTCAGGGAATGGCAATGGTCTTTATTTTTTATAAATATGCAACATATGTTTTGCCTGAGACATGCTATGGTGAGATAAACTAGCAAAAATGAGGCTTGGAAACAGAGCCTTGCTGCCATAATCCAGTTTTTTAACAGGTGAAAGACTCATAAAGCAGTCATCTGCTTTGCAGTAGAAGGTGATTCCTATTGCTGAGAAAAAAAAAATCACAGCTCTCCTTTTGATCATAATGCTTGTTATCTTTTACATCTTCCTTTCATGTAAAGACAATAAAAAGAAAAATCCAAAACTCTTTTGATATCTACACAGTGAAAAGGCAGTAGTATGCCTATTTTCAGGCACATATAACAAGGGGAATAAAACCCTCCTGTAAACTGTGCATTGGCAATAGCATTTTCAAGTACATTTCCTGTCCTTCCATCATTGTCTTTGCTGGAAATGCAAGAGTTGCAAATACAGAGTTACCAAAATTTAATTCAACAGTGTTAGATAATATAAGTATATAAATGTAATTTACCAATATTATATCAATAGTTATATTATCATATCTGTTACTGTAATGACATATATAAGTATCATAGGTTTTTAAAAATAAGTATAATTCATAGTAGTATAAATGCATAAACCCAGTATTTTTATATTTTGAAGTGTGAACTTCTATTAACTCACTTTCCTGCCTCATTCTGTCACATTTTAATTTGTCTCTATTTTTTATGAAGTATTTGATTGACACACAGTATCTAGTAAAGACTGCTACCTGAGGTCCAGTGTTGGAAAACATGTGCATTTATTTGACCACTGTGTCCAGAACACTCAGACATAATGCTATGATGTTTAATCTAACATTTAATCTAACTGATGTTTAATCTAACTAAGTCTAGTCATGAACCTAAGTGACTGCATATCAGATCTAATGCTCATAAACTCAATCCACATCTTCTCATTCAGTAGACATTCAAGTTTGTGTCTATACTAAAAATATTAGCAACTGTGTTCCCCCATAAAAAGGTAGATTTCTGTTGCATTGACATTAAGGTGCAAATATTATTCTTGAAAAAGGAAAGGCCTAAAAGCTAAAGGTGTAATATGACTGAACTTTGAAGTTCCCATCACATTAAGAAGCGATAAGCTTTGTGAGGGCTTTAGTTAGTCTTAGAAAAAGAAAAGGAAAAAAAAAAAACTATAAAAAACTACCTTAATTTGCTGAGGGAGCAGAAAATAAAAAGAAAAATTACTAATCTCACTTGTTGATTTTTCTGGGCTAGGCAGTTGAAGTGGATAATTCAGGGTAGTTAAAAATTAATTTACATATAATTACCTTGAAAATCTTTGTTCTCGGTTGTGCAAGGTTTTTATCTGCTATATGTGAAATAAAATTCAAATCCCTGATCTGTATAACTTACCATATACCAAAAGACTGTTGTCTAAATTTAAACACTTTCAACAGAATCATTGCATAATTGAGTTTGAAGGGGACCTCTGGAGGTCATTTGCTCAAGCCTTCTACTCAGAACATGGCCAATTTAGATCCAACACTGCAGTTCACTCCAGCTGTGAAAATCTCCAAGGATGGAAAACCCACAACTTTTCTGGCCAGCCTGTTTCATTGCTCTGCCACAGATGATGGGGGAGAAGTGTCTTCTTATGCAGCATTGCTTCATACTTAGGCCTGTTGCCCTTTTGCTGTGCACCCCTGAGAAGAGTTTGCCTCTCTCCATGACACCCATCCCTTGGGTGGTGATAGACTGAACAAATAGCCCATTAGCCTTTTCTTCCTCACACTAAGCAAAGTCAACATATCCATGATGTGCCCCAGAGACACTGCTGTGGTTTTGCTGGACTCTCCCTACTTTGTTCATGTCTCTTTATTAAGGTTGCTAAGGCAAAGTCTGTCCCACTGCCCAGGTTGCTGATAAAGAACCAACATACAGTCTTTCCAGAAACAGGTATGTTTAAAGAAAATACATAAATGGGAGAGCACTGTACATTCATTTTTTGAAAAGAGCAAAACCCATCTAGAATAGAATAGATTTAGAATAGAATAGAATAGAATAGGAAGGGTTCATCAAGTCCAATTGTTAACCTAGCACTGTCAAGTCACCACTAAACCATGTCCCTCAGCACCATATCTATATGTCTCTTAAAATACCTCAAGGGATTGTGACTCCACCATGTCCTTGGGCAGCCTATTACAGTACTTTACAACCCCATTCTGTGAATCAAGTTTTCCTAATATCCAGTATAAACCTTCCCTGGCACAACTTCAGGCCATTTCCCCTTATTCTATTGCTTGCTACTTGGGAGAACAGGCTGACCACCACCTTGCTACAGATTTCTTTCGGGAGCAATAAGGACTCCCTTGAACCTACTTTTCTCCATGCTAAACAACCCCAGCTCCCTCAGCTGCACCTCATAACACTTGTGCTCTAGGCTCATCACCAGCTTAGTTGCTTTCCTCTAGACCTGCTCCAACACCTCAATGTCCTTCTTGTAGTGAGTGGCCCAAAACTGAATCCAATATTTGAGGTGTGGCCTCACCAGTGCTGGGTACATGGGGGGCAATCACTTCCCTAGTCCTGCTGGCCACACTATTTTTGATAAAAGCCAGGATGCCATTGGCCTTCTTGGCCACCTGAGCACACTGATGGCTCATATTCAGCCAACTGTCAACCAACACCCTCAGGTCTTTTCCCACCAGTCAGCTTTCCAGACAATCTTCCCCAGGCTTGTAGTGCTGTCGGGGCTTGTTGTGGTCAAAGTGCAGGTCCTGGCAGTTGGCCTTGTTGAACTCCATACCACTGTCCTTGGCCCATCAATCCAACCTGCCCAGATGCCTCTGTAGATCCTCTCTACCCTCATGTAGATCAACACACCCACCTAAATCAGTGTCATCTGCAAACTTAGAGGGTGCATTTGATCATCTCAGCAAGATTATTAATAAAGACATTAAAGAGAACTGGACCAAATACTGAGCCCTGGGGAAAACTGCTTGTGACCAGCTGCCAAGTGGATTTAACTCCATTCACCACCACTCTCTGGGCCTGACCATCCAGTCAGTTTTTACCCAGCAAAACATGTCTATTCAAGCCATGAGCAGCCAGTTTCTCCAGGAGAGTGCTGTGGGAAATTGAGTCAAAATCTTTACTTTTAAAGTCCAGGTAGACAATAACCACTGCCTTTCCCTCATCCACAAAGTAGGTCACCTAGTCATAGGAGATAAGGTTAGTCAAACAGGATCTGCCTTTCATAAACCCATGCTGAAAGATGATCTGCTCCATAACCTTCCCTGGTACCAAGGTCAGACTGACAAGCCTGTAGTTACCCAAATCCTCCTTCCATTCCTTCTTGTAGATGGGTGTCACATTAGCAAACCTCCAGCCAACTGGAACCTCCCTGGGTAGCTTGGACTGCTGGTAGATGATGGAGAGTGGCTTGGTGAGCATTTCTGCCAGCTCCCTCAGTAGCCTTGGGTGGATCTCATTGAGATCCATAGACTTCTGTGCATCTAAGTGGTGTAGTAGGTCACAACAAAACAAACCAAAATCCCAGTCCAGTCTTTTCTGTTAATGATATAGAAGAAAAGAGGCTTTCAGAAAAGATCTAAGTCTGTTCAATTTTATGGAATTTTAAGTAGACCACCTCTTGTCTTTCCCCCTAGAACAGTGTTACCAAGCTCCAGACTATTTGGGATTCAAAGAGAATTTTGCAAAGGATACCATTTGTGTAGGCTTTTTCAAACTTCAGAAATCAATTGAAGTGAATCATCAGTGAATTGCAAGCACTTTGGTTCAGAAAATCATATGGTTCAGGACAGCTTAGTGAATGTGTGTGAATTATTAATACATTTTAAGCAAACAGTCTTGTTATTTTAATTTTTCAATCACATGATTATTTGTGAGAAATCCTGTATTTGCTCACCACTTTGGCCCTCAAACAAAGAATGCAACCATGTCATTTATATGTTCTAGAAAAAATGTAACCTAAGGAAATGGCCTCCAGTTGGTAGTTTGAAAGTAAATTGAGAATAAATACTACTTTGAAGCAAAAGTATTAAGTATTGACCCAGTCCTGCAAATATGGAAGATATTTTTAACTAAATATAAGGTAAGTAATAACAATGGTCAGGTTATCAAAATGAAGTTTTAAAGCACTTATGTTTCTGTATTGGCTCCATTAACAGCTATAGACTGTTAGGGCCAAAGAAAGCATCTCTGCACCTTTATTTTCCATCCCTTGTGACTCCATGGGTTGGTTATGCTAGCACCTATGGGGTAATTTATCTCTTATCTGTATTTCCCATCAGCAAGGAAATTGACAAAATCAAACTATGACACATGACATGTAACGCATATACATTTGATGAAGTGCAGTCTCCACACTATACTCTAGACTGAAATCTTATTTACACATTTTACACACTGAAGATCACACTGATGCAAACCCATACAGCTATAACGTATCTATTATATGCATACTGAAAGTAGAAGAAAAATGAGAACAGAGGCTATTGGTCAACAGAAATTATATTTTAAGAATTCTGCTCTACTTTTTACTTCTTCTGTCAAAATACTTAATGTTTCCCTTCGAGGAGATTCACACAGAATAAGACAGATCCCCTGAATATGTGAATGAAAGAACTGGCTTCATAAGCAATGAGATCCCAGAAACGTCTTTTGAATTTTATCTTTCCTTTTTATACTGCTGAATCCATCTGTAAACACATCTGTATGTCAGAACGGGAACCATATCCTCTTCAGTCTACTCTTCAGGTTTGAGGCACTGGAGAAAGCATTTGGCAGCTTGTTTAAAACTGTGTACCTATCAGGACCTTTGTAGCCAATATGATCCCTCGTGATTGTCATTGTTTGGAATTTTCCTGGAGAGTTGTATAGAAGATAAGGTGGAGTCTTGTGAAAGACATAATGTGAAAGACAGATATTTCTGTAACTAATTTTTTTTTTTTCTATTAACAAGCAGATAATAAATGCTGATACATGAAATGGGGCAAGCTTACACAAGTCACCGAAAGCAATTCCACGTGTATGTATGTGTGAACTGAGAGGCATCCTGAGTAGATAAAATGAGACCATCTGCATTTTATAAAGAAGTTAAAGCAGACAGGAGCCTCTGGAAGAATGACAATACCTCTTCAAGGAAAAGTCACTCTAAGCTGTTTGATTTAATATTTACTCCACAGGAATTCTCTTTTTTCCAAATGATAGTTAACATCTCTGACCATAAACTTGCATGTTAGCTGGTTCTCTCTGTCTTCCTGAAATTAGTAGTTGGATTAATTGGTTCCATTACTGTTTAAAGGGTCGTATAGCTTGAACAGAAAGCAAAGCTCACTACTGCAACAGATGACACTGTCACATTATGAGCAAGATTGATACACCACCAACATAGAACAACCACTCACTAGGTGTGTGATGTGTCTTCTTCCTTTTAGTTCATTAAATATATGATACTTGTTTTCACACACTCTAATCTTAAACAAAATGATACACAGATCCTCAAAGTGATTTGTGCCATCTCCTTCACAAGGACAGCCTTGCACCAAGTGACCTCAAGAATGAAAGGTGCCTTTCTCCTGATAGTCCTCCTTATCCTGTACAAGGAGAAGACCATGACAGAGGAATGATGTCAGAGAGACAAGTTCCAATATATATGCCTGCTGGAACTGTTTCTGGACCTTTTTTTTGTTTGTTTGTTTATCAGGACTGTCCTGAAGATTTTTCAATCCAGTTTATGGATTTTATTTTATTTTATTTTAGTCGGTTAGGAATATACAAACTAGCATGTGTTTAGCTCAATTGTCACTTAATTATTGCATATTTTATACATCTACTGGATCACTACGTTTCATAAACCTTGTTCTTAACACTCAAAGGAAGTGTTTTTCCAGAGGTTAGTGTTTGAGCACAGTCTTCCAGTACACCTTTGGGATTGTTCCAGACAGAGATGCCTGTCAAGTTGCTTCACAATGACTGTCAGTATTGTCTTCTAAGGCTCCTCTGGGAACAATGTGTTTCTTGCAGCATTTGTAAGCATTAGTGGTATATATGTTGATATATTAGCAAAATGTTATTATAGAAAGAGAACTAGGGTCTTAAATTAAGCTGAGCTGACCTTATGTGAAACTGCAGAGAAACAATAATTTCTGCCATCCTGTAAATAGGTATTCAGAAGCATGCTTAAAAGCATATTGCCAAAATGGCGCTTTTTTTTTGAATTTTCAAATGATTTTTTTTTTTCCTCATTTCTTGAATTAAATACATTATTGAAATGTTAATGTGGTAAAGAGCTAAGTTTTTACTACACTTAATGTTACAATCACCTAGCCAATTCAGAAACTAAATTAAGCTTTTGATAAAAATTCAAGTATACAAATTAAGTTAGTGCTAAGATATATTTAAATTCTGTAAAAAGGCTACAGAAGCTTTATACAATCCACAGAAAATGACAAGGGTCAATTTAAGAAGAAATTATGTTGCTAGGAAACAAGAACTGCAAGAAACCCCAATGATGTTTCCTCATTTTAAATAGTAAATGGATTAAGAAATAATAAATGTAAATTAAGAAGTAATAAACCCAGGTAGGTCAATGAGTAGGTTTGTGTGAACTTATGGAAAACTCAATGCAAATGTAAAACTTCTGGATCAAACTCTCTTTTATGCTACTGCAACTGCATATATAAATAAAGAAAAAGAAGACAGCAGATCCAACCCCATATATTGAATCCAGGTTCTGATTTATATTATACCTGGCATTAACATCTGCAAAACTATTATGGAAATGCAAATACATCTGGTACACTAAATCTATTACAGTTTCATATAAAATATAATAAAAATGAGAAGAATAAAAAAGTGATTATTGCCCATCATAAACTTTGAAAGGTAGAACTGGATTTTAACTACCAAAGTTAGGGATTCATCAAAAGATTAATTGTCTACACAAAATTCAACATTTCACAACAAATCAAAAATACAACTGAAAGGAGAAAAGAATAGATAATGCTGCATCTCCACAGAAAAATGTTGTTGTCTCATGCCTCAATACTGTTTTGATCTCATCTCAATTCCTTTAAACCAATCCAAAATGCATTATATTTTTCATGTAAATTTCTACTCTTTTTTCACTATCTCTGAATTTTTCTTTGTTTTCAAATGGTATCTCAGCCTAACTTTAGTATCTTTTCTGTCAGATTCATCTGTTTAAATCTACCTTCTCAATACTAGGTCTTAGCTCTCAATCTTCCATTTTTATTCTAACATTTTGGTTTTGCTACTTTGGTCTCCAAGTGGCAAACAGGGCGAGTTCTAAATAAAATATTAGTGAACTATGGATCCATAAGCTAAACCCTTTGATTCAGTCAGAAAAAAATTTAACAGTAAATAAAGAAAAGTATGTCACATAAAAAAATAGTTGCTTCTATAATAGATTTAACCATGCCTCTCTGATGACAGCCATTTTTGAAGATATTTGTTCTTATATTTCTTGTATTTATGATACACAATTATAAAGAATGAACATGATCATTAACATGGTAAAAAAAGACTGGAAAATACCTCTAGAAGTAATTTTCTCCAACCTCCTTCTCTTAGAGAGTCAAGTGAAACAGGTTGGATGAAGGTCTTGCCTACTGTTGAAAATACTTGCATGTTTGAGTGCATTTCAAAATTTTTGCCCAGTGGAAAATTAAAACATTTAATTTTTGTTTAGGTTTGTTTTTATATTTTTCACAATAAATTTTTAGTTTGTGGGGCTGAGTTAGACAATAGCAGACATACATGATATGTTCCTAACTCTGCGATTAGAGGTGAAAAATCTTTTTAATTGTAAATTTTCTGATAACTAGTATTTGATTTTTTCCAAAATTACTTAACGTTGTATCGGTTACGTACTACATCTCACAGCTCCAGGTGTAGAGAAGGAAAGACTGAGATTACAAAATTTGAGATTAAATACCTGGATCAGATAAAACAGAGAAGATTTAAATTTAGGTCTTCCACTTCTCTGAAGAATATTTTGTTAATCTATTTGTTAAGTATTCAGTAACAGCTCCTGTGGAGTGTTTTATTTTCCTGTGGGGAAACCTGTAACAGCTTCTAGTTTATCCTTGTGCTAGTGAGGAGGAGAGGGAGGAGATATTTGGTTCAGTGATGAAGGAATTTCTTGTTTGTATCTTCCCTTAAGAAAGCTCCAATTTTTTCCCAGGAGACAGATCCTAGAGGGTAGGTGAGAATGTGATGGGAGGACATAAAGGTCACTTACACTACTTCTACTGCAATCTGTGCAAGGTGTAATGTGCTAAAGCCAGTTGCAAGGTGCATGGCTAAAAGTGCTATTTAAGCTCATCATGGCCTTTCAGGTGGAAGTTGTCCTTTCCTCCAACCAGCTGAAAAAAAGGATTGTTGCTTTTTCTGTTCATTTACTTCTAAAACAGAGGATGTTGTAAGGTAAATGATTGCTTCACAAATGCACACTACATCAGACAATATCAATAACCTTTGTAATTTACCCCCTTTTTTAATACAGAGATTTGCTTTCTATATTTATCATAGATACAGAGATTTATCATCCCCTTAAGCAAGCTCTACTTTTGTGGATACTTTTCACTTCTCAGATCTTGCCACTAATTCCTGTAATGATGACTTTTATTAATATTTATGTTCTATCCAGTGAGACAACTTGTTTTTCAGAAAAGGTGGTTGTGGTGAATAATCGTTATTCATCTGTGCAGTAATTCACATCAGGTGGAGCATCAGAGGTGGTGTTAGCCTGAGGGAGTTTATTGACTTAAAAGAGATAGACAGTTCCTATTTAAAGGAGAACTTGTCCCCATGAAATCTGATTTTGCTAATACACGAGGTCAGATCACATGTATTTGGTCAGTTTTGTATTGAAGCTTCTTCTGACAACCTCAGGTGAATACCCAAATAGGAAATCACAGTTTATATGTGTAAAACAGCAAAGTTCCAAATATATGCAACAATTGATTTTGGTTTGTTTCTACATCTTCTAATAAGGATTTTGTTTCCCCTGTTGACTGCTGCACCTGACATATTTCCTGCATTATTAGGTGTGAGAAGGTTCTCATTAATTTGTATGTACTTAAGTAATAGATTTAAAAGGAAAGATAGATTTGCTTTTGTTTATTAGCAGAAGAGTATATTAAAAAAACCAGTATTTATCGTCTTAAGTCATGTGTGTTATGGTTATAGAAGTATAAAAAGCAATACTGTTTACACTGGAAACAAGCAAACAGAAGAATTACAGTAAAAACTGGCATTGTTGAGAAACCAATTGTTTATAAATGTTCATGACATAATTTTTCCTATGGATTGTGATGGTGTCTCAGGAGCTAAAGCCTCCAGAAACCACTCATGAGGATGAAATAAAACAAAAGATGATTTGCAAGTAAGACTTTCTAAATCTGTTGTGTATTTTGAGAAAGTTTAATCTATATGATTTTGAAAATACAGTTCCTGCTAATTAATGCAACTGTTGGGTGAGTCAGGATTTGTCTGAACATAAATATAAAGGAGGCTGAGATAAAGAAGATAAATCAAATGCTGCTTTATACACAGTCAGAATAGCTGATGGAACTGAAACACTTCACAATTCAAAGATTGATTTGCAAAACATTTAATTAGTCAAATCAGATTCTCTGAAAGAAAGTTAATTACAGAAGCTTAGGGAGATTCACAAGAAGAGGGCATTTGCATGAATATGGGAAACATTTATGCTAGACATGATGGAAAATGCATAGGTTTAACTCTAAGAAGATAGTGACTGAATGAAAATTTAGAAACATAATAAAAAACAGGAAGAAGCTTTCCCCTGCTAGTTAAGTTGTTGTCCACTACAGGAATCATAGAATCATAGAAATGTCTGGGTTGGAAGGGACCTCTAGAGCTCATCTAGTCCAACCTCCCTGCTGAGAGCAGGGCCATCTTCAACTAGAGAATTTTGGAACCTTTTTATTCTAAAAAAAGATCAACTTTAAGCTACTCATCACCTGAAAAATTCAAGTACCCTTTAAAAAAATTATATGGAGCTAAATCTGAATTTCTTTACAGCAAAATTATATACACTATACACAGCAAGCAGAGAAAAATTTGCACCTGAATTATCAAACTGAGTCTTTTAGAACTAGTGTATTATTATAAAGCTGATAAAAAGAATATTTTTTGCCTTCAAGCAATTGAGTACTTAGAATAAGGCAATATTTTTTTAAAGTATTTTAATTTGGACAGTTTTAATCTCAGCAGGTATATATTTAAATATGACTCAAAATCTAAAAATGCTATCAATAAGGTTTAAAATTTTTGATTGGAAAAAAAAAAAAAAAAAAAAAAAAAAAAAACCCCAAACAAAAAAATCCCACAAAACACCTACAAACTAGCCCAGGTAACTTTTGCACATGAGTAGGTACCATCTTCCCTCTTCCAATAGCAGAATTGTGGGGTTTTCTTGCCTTTCTCCAGTATACAGTAAGACCATCTGTCACTTGTAAAACCTCTGAAACCCAGAGTTTTTCAAGCTATATTATACCTCAGCTGGAAGATATTGCTTGAACAAATAAATGCTTGTTTATGTATCCTGAGAAGACTGCTTTCTAATGAACATCAAATCCAGCTGCTGTGAGGAATTCTTTGGTTTCCCATCAGACAACTCTAGTTATTGGGATCTCATGAAATAAGCAAACAGAAACAGCAAGGGCTTTTCTGTTATTGTGGTAAAATTCAAAGTACTCATGATAAGCAGTGAACAGACCAGTGATGCAATAAACTATAGCCTACAAGTATAGTTGTAAGTTTTTCGGAGACATTCTCAGCTAATACAGGTAGAGCTATGCCTTCCAGATGACATACTATTATACTAATTTCTGGATATGCTTTCTAAGAAGAAATTTTCTTTGAAAGAGAAAAATAAATAAAGACAATAATGAAAGTAAGGATTTTAATGTACTTATGGAGTTAGAACAAAAGAATTAAATAAACTCATTCCAATGTTTTTTTTCCTCTCTAAATCTGGGATTGATTCATTTCAGTGTTTTCCAAGATCACAATCTCAGAACTAACAAATATTTGAAACCCAATTTCTGGAAACAGCTATGCATCTATCAGCCCCTCTGGATTAAAATGTTTGAAATTATTGAAATGGTCCTGTTTTTAATGAAAATCCACTGCAATTAATAAAATTCTCAGATGATGAGTACACTGAAAACATGAAGTGATCTTTCAGGTAGTGAAGTCTTCTTTCACACTGACAAAGATGCTGACAGCTATTTTATTTAAAACAAAGTACCCAGGGCTGGGCAGGAAGCCAAAATGGATTTTTTTTTTTTTTCTCTTTTCCTTATCTCAGAAAAACAAAATACAGTAGCAATAATTTTATGAAGCTCTACCTTTGAGCCAAATGTGAACATCTGCTCCTTCTGCAATCCCAAGGACACATATGGCTATAATCATGTTTGAATATGAAGTTTGATTCTAACTTACTCTCTGGTTTGCTACTGTACCATAGCAAAGCATTGATCTAAGCAGTTTGTCTATCTACACAAAAGTCAAAAGTGCAGGTGTGTAGAGTGTCGTCTTCTCTGCTGTTGAACAATGCTTTGTTTTCATCCTTTATGCAGAATGATAAAGGGAAGGTCTGTGTAGTTATGGTGAATAAATAGAGGTCACAGGTCTTCAGATAACATGGTTCAGCGACATAATGAATAGAGCTGGAAGATATGCAGCATGACTTAAATACATGGTTAAATGGAAGCATTGGCCTGTACTTGGATGTTCAGTTCTGTGTAAATCCTAAATAAATCATTATTTGGATTTTGTTTAAGGTTTGATCTTGGACTTTCAATCAAGGACAGAAGACTTTCATGTCAATATGTTCAGAATATAAATCAGCTTTGTTCTTTTTCATTCTATCTTTCAGGTGTTTTATGCCTTGAAAGGTACTGTGGATGCTGCAGTATGGGATCTGAAAGATGTAAAAGAAAATTGTAGGCAAGTAAGAAAATAAAATAGGCGGCCAGGCAAAATTGACTGAATAACCCCTTTTGGTTTGGAGGTGTTTTTTGAAACATTGAAGTATTTATTCTTCTAAACTATTGTTAAATTACTGAAAAAGGTCCTGATACAAAGATTGAAGTCAATGGAAGGACTGTCATCCACAATGGGATACCTCAGATTTGATTCTAATTATGGCATTCTTCAGGCAAACTGATCTGGAAGTAAAAACCACTATGCTTAGTGCAAATGGGGTTTTCTCTGCTAAAATTCCTGTCTGACTTTGTCCAAAGACTTCCTCTTACATCTGCAAGTTTTACCAAAAAAACCCTAATTTTTAAAAAGATCTATGCATACACAATATCAGCCCTTCTGATCTAGTAATGGTAACCATATAGATTCAATTTTAATGAAACACATTTCTTTCTGGATTCCCAGATCATGTTTGTAAAACTTATTCACCATTCAGCTTTCAAAGGCTATTCCACAAACAGAGCAACGTGTACTCTATTAAAGTGATCTTGACTGTAAACTTTAAGTGGGTAAACTATTCTTTTTGTTTGTTTTGTTTGGTTGGTTTTTGTTGTTGTTTGTTTGTTGTTTGTAGCTGGTTTTTTGTTGGGTTGGGTTGGGTTTTTTTGTTGGATAGTTTGTTGGGTTTTATTATTATTTGTCCTTTATTTGCTGAAACCAATTGCATATTCTATAACTGCAAAGTTAGTTCATTTTTTTTTTAGTTTAATAAAAAGCAGCACTTTTTCAGTACATGTTAAAGAATGTGATTTTTCCTCAAATCTGCTTTGATTAGTTGTAGGAAGCAGATTCCCTGATAGGGCAGTATGTTGTCAAAGTAGCCACAGAAAGCTGATTTTGATCTAAATAATATGCTATATAAACACCTAGTAGCTCTGGAACTTTTCTTTCCTCACTCTCAAGTGCCAAGTACAGCCATGGGAAAACCACACTGGCAAAGGTATTCTTAGTCTGAGGTGTTTTCTGATACATATATCTGTGAGGAAGAATGGGTAATGTTTTCATAACCATTAAAAGTAAAATTTTCCTAGGCTTACTGGCCACTGGGTGCAGATAATGAGCTCACAGTCCTCCCTTAGGTTCAACAAAGGCATATGATTTTGTCTGACCCATACATATCTGTTTGACATATCAACTTTGCTTAGGATATTGGGGTGAGCTTATTAACAAAATAAAGTGGAGTTAATTTATTGTGACTAAGCTCTGCGTGTTCTCTGAAATAATCTACTTTTTCGTTCTGAATTCCATCCTAAATAAATGCTAAACTTTATCAATATTTAAAGTGAAGTATTTTCTACAAACTCCTCTTACAAGTTTATAATGGTGAATGGGAGTGTTTAATGCTGCTTTTTTTTTTTTTTACTTTGACTAATGACTGTCTATCTGATCTGCAAACAGATGTTACTTGTGTTAACGTGCTGCAGACTTTACTACTTTGTGATCACTTTGTAAACTTAACTAAAAAAGGTCATTTCTGTAGGGCAGAGATACTACAAGGTGAAATCAATCTTGCCGCTGTTGAAAGGAATTGTATGCTACACAGTTTGCACTTATTTAGAGCATTAAAGCTTCCTTGCCAGCCGACGTAATTGATTTGAGAGTTGGTTCGCTAAAAAATAGCAACAAGCTACGTAAAATTTGTGATGTATTCTGTGTTGTCAGTTCACCATGCTTCTGGGCTAAAGAAATTGCTTACAATTCCTTTAATTCATAAAGGTGTTCGAGACAAAGTTATTGTGACAATAAGCACTGTAGAAATAAAATGGTCACTAGTTCTCCATGAAATACTGGAAATGAGGATTCAGTCTACTCAGTAGATTTCATGCTTCAAACCATCCTTCAAGCCACTGGCAAAATGTATCACATATGCAGCTCCCCGAGCTAGAGAGAAAAGTCAGGCAATCATCAAATGAAGCAGAATGAAGCAGCAAATTTCACTCTGGCTTGTCCCCTCAATCTAGATGACTGGAACACCGAGCATGCAAGAAGTTATAACTCATTTAAATGATTTCTTGCCTGTTAAATAATTTGCCACCTTTTCTTTTTCATACCCCAGTAGGACAGATGAAAAATAGCATGCTAGTGGTTGGAAATCTAAAATGAATGAGTTAGTCAAAAGAACATGCTAAAGCCTAGCTAGTCACTCCAGCCTTTTTGCTAATGGAAGGCATCAGGTATCTGAACTAAATGAAATATAAACAAAGCCTGAAGACCACTGCTTTCATTACAGCTACAGTATCACCCTCTATCTTGCCATTCGAGAAGGCCAAGAACATATATATCCTGTGACTTCTCAGTAAATTATGTATAAACCATTTATATGTTTGCCTATGCTCTTGGAGCTGCGGGCATGTTTGGTCCATCAAATCCAGCTGGGTATATTTTTAGCCAAAAATAAATAATTTGGGTAACAGTAGTTGAAATATAGTTTCATATCTTCTGACTGTATGCTCGTAAGCTGAACCATGCTGTTTGAATACCTCTGATCTCTATGCAGGAAAAAAGTTCCTTTACAATTCTTCACAGAGAGGTTTTTCACCTGGTAATCAATCATCTGTTGGGCATAGTCTGAGTTTATCAGTATTGGCCAACTCTATGAAGACAATAAACTATCAGTAAAACAAGTACTCACAATTAGACTGCAACAAATATGCATTTAAGGAAGAAAACAGAGCGATGAGGACATCCAGTGCAGCAGGTCAGGTCTATGCATGTGTTCAAAGCTAAATGAAAGATTGTGAAGCATGTCATATTGGAATGGAGACTTGAAATAAATAATTTACTTACTTGTCCGCTCTGTCTCATTAAATCTTCTTTCTTGTCTTTTCCTAGTGACAATTTTATTACTTCCACAATTTATTGTTTTTATCTGTCAGTCTTTATAATTGTCCTTCATTGTTTTGAATATTCAGATGAAGCAAAACACATAGTAGATTTTTCTTTAACAATCAGCCAAATCACAGCTGTGACCATCAGCTTTTTTGTTTCCTGCCTGTTATAGGCAAGGTAAATGAACAGCAATGTTAAGATAAAACTGTAGCTTTTTTTTAATCAATTAAAGGTAGGAAGTAGCAATTGAAAAATGAACAGATAGCTGATAAGAGTTGCCCTATGGTCAGTTAGTGTCATCTTGGCATACTGAATTCATGGAAGTCTGCTCTAGGCATAAAGCACTAAGCCTCAGCAGAAAATATTGTTTCACAGCTCACAGGGTAATGTACGGTGTCTATCTAAGTTTCTCCTTTTCATCCACACAGATATCCATATCGACATCCCTACATATTCCAGTTACAACCAGAAATTTGAAAAAAATGCTGCCAGAATGAATTAAAAGAGTACTAGCTCTTGTTTACTTCTCTAATTATTTTAATCATGGACAGATAAGCTGAAAGCTACTGTAGTCATTAAAATCTGGTTATTAGGAGTCAGCCAAGGTTTTTTATTTACATTATTTATTAATTGACAACCAAAAGAACATATGATATAAATGCTGTGCTACTTTTAAGGAATCTGATTTGGATTTATTTTTTATCTCCATCTCTGTGACTTCAGGAGAGAACTGACTTTAAGGTAACTTTTATTGCATATTACACCAGGATCAAACCCCTTGCCTTAAGTGCTAATCTTCTTGTTTTTAAAAGGACAGTAAGTTTAATAATGTTAAGAGGACATCAAGTTTTTGGTACCTCTACCTCCCTTTTCCCACAATACGTTTCTGAAACCAATTGGATCAGTCCACTAAGAGGCAAGGTTAAGTGTAGTTGATATTGAAAGGGTGACAATGATGCAAAACTATTTTTAAAACCCTTGTTTTCATTTTATTACAGATCCTTTATCAGTGACACTTCTCTCCCCTACCAAAGAAAAGAATCAATGAAAGGGATCAATTTTCTAAATCTATGCTGTATTATTTTTCATCCAGGTCCATCTCTCATTTTGTGGCTGAGCAAGTGGTTGTATTTGTTTATTTGAGGTGATGACGGCAAAAGGACAAGCAAGAGCAGTAGAGAATGGAACCTGTTTACACTACTCCTGTTATGATCCAGTAATTCTTTCAAATCACTGAAATAATCTGAATTAAAAGTACCACTTACAAATTCAGGAAAAAAAACCCCAACCAAACAACAACAACAACAATAAAAGGAAGTAGGAATTGTGTTTAAATCAATCTTGTTGAGGATATAATTAATTGTGATGCAGGGTGACAATTTTCCTCTTGCTGCTGGAAGGGAAGGTCTGGGTTAAGGCTGCCGTTCAGCCCAACTACTCAGAAGTGGCAATTACTTTGTACTGCTTCTCATGCTTATTGGACCTGTCTATAAGCTAATTAAATTAGCCCATTGGAAAATTTACTTAGTGGCATAACTGCTTGGTTAGTGTGTTAGTGAGGAAAGACTTGTGAGTGCCAGAGCTGGAGCAAGGCAGAGGTGTGTATTGCTACTCTTCGGTAATTCATCTTGGCTGCTATAGTGAACAGACTGAATACAGTGCAGCTGGAAAGGAGGAACTACAAAATCTGAATGCATTGCCTCACTCACACCAGTTTTCCTGTTGCCTTGGAAACAGGGCCTGACTCCTTCCATGTACGGACAACAATACTGGTGTTTCAAGTACAGACATGTAGTTATATTCTAGAGCCATGGATTTGTAGGGAGAAGGGAAAGGTCTCTCACAGAATTTAGCAGACCATTTTCAGTTCTATTTTCTCTTGCTATGGATGCTGAATAACTTTCTAGAGAATAAGTGAAAGATAATGTTTATATTAGTGCTGCATATGTAATAGATGAGAGGAATTCTGTTAACTTCTGTTGCACTTGGCAGAGCACAAGCACGGGACACCACTGAGAAGTGAAGGAAAAGAGCAAGTTGTGTTTTGTTTTGTTTTTAAAAAAGTGACCCCATTTCACATGTGAAAAAAAATGCTCCATGAACTTTAAGGTGAACAAGATCATGACAAGGATCTGAATGAAAAGTACCACTTAAAATGGACAGTAAAAAAAAAGTAAGAATTCTTTTTAAATCAACACTGTTCATCAGTCAGGTTCATAGCTTGGCTCAGTAAGCCATTGGGCAAGGCCTCCATATTGGGGAAACAGGCTGCATCTCAGTTTATAATACCAGAGAAATATTTGAGCTTCTTTGGGAAGAGCCAAGAGAAATAGAAGGAAAAATGTTTTCCCTAAATAATGGTTCAAAGTGAGTTTTATGGTCTAAGACGGATGAAGTTGGTGTCTGCTGATTCTTTGAACTTCACTTCCAATACATACGAAATCAGTTTCTAACTGACAAATGTGCCATTAAATTCCTGGAGACATGTTTTCTTTCATGTTGTGTGACTGTTGGTGGGAGGCAGATGTCATGGGAGAAGCATGAAGTCTATGAATCCTCCTTCCCTAAGGTAGATGAGAGATGGCATGGAACCCCTGCAACTCCAACCTCCTGTGGCCCCAGGGAGCTCTGAGATGGAAATTGCCCTATCGTGCCCCTCACTGCTGAAGAATTTTATGCTTTATTAACACATATTTTTCAGTGATGCTGACTCTTTCCCCACAATATACCTGTTAGGCCTATCATCATGAGCATCATCCAACCTCATGCTATTCAGTAAACTATGGTGTATGTTCTACCTTTTTTTTAAAAGCAGGCATTTTCTGAGAAAGTCTGTGTTAACCATGAAAATGAATGTGTAAAGGTGTTCATATTCATAATGGTTAAGGACAGAAAAGAACATGAGATGATCTGGACTGCTCTTCTCTTATTCTTGCATGCTTAGGCCATTTAACATCAGCGTTATCTGAAATCCAATTGTATGTGTTTTATTACAGCATACAGTTCAGGAAGACCCTGTCTGATTATGAAGCTATTGAAATATGTAGGCTCCAGACCTTTCACTGGTTAGTTTATGTATTTTAGTTCATAATTTATAAATTACTTTTGATGTGTAGGTTAAAGAGGTCATTGTCTCTGTATGTGCATGTGTGGGATACTTATACAATGTAACAATTTTTTTTAATTAGGAATTAAACAGACCAGTCACTAAACAGGCTTTGTTCCCCAGGCCTTAAATAGCAACTCAGTTAATTGTTGCTGTTTATGGGGATCAAGGGGTAGCGTGTAGTGTTAAATCATATGTCTTACTGATGCCACAGAATGAGGTAAAAAATCTTTCCTCCATTACTATGTTTGTATATGCATCCATCTCTAGCCTGTTGTGCATCATTATTCTGTTGGGGACTCTTGTTAGTTACTGCTGAACCCTCACAGCTCTTAAATCCTTTCTAGGGTAATTGCTTCCCAGGATACCATCTACCTCTGTATGAAGCTACATCTTGTATGCCTGCCATATCCTCTTAATTATTTCCAATGTACCTTTGTTACAAACAGCTCTTATTGGTTATTAATCTTATACATTCCAATCACCAAAGGAAGAAAAGGATATCAAAGCTCAGTTAAAAATGTGGAGAGTGGAAGGAGGCTTTTTTATTTCTCCATTTAAAATCTTTATACATGATCTGTCAGTCAATACTGAATTCTTTAACATGGACTTTAATGCTATTTTAATCCATTTGGTGCTACTAAATGGAGCGCCAAGTGACATTGAGATTGTGTTTTTCATGACATGCTGGCTTCCAAATAGTTGGAAATATAAAGTTTAGAACTTCATTTATATCAGTGATACAGTTCACAAGGACCAGCCTTACAAACAACTGAAAGGAGGAGATGTTAAAGAAGTAGAAAGAAAAGAGTGAGAACAAGAAGTGGAGGGACAAAAGAGGTGGAGAACAAGAAGTAAAGAGTATAATTCTTCATGTTATCTCTGCCAAAAAAAATGTAACACAACACATATTGTCTCCTTAAGTTCATGGCTGGAATTAATCAAATTAACCAAATACCAATGCTTTCTTTTATAGTAAGAAAATAATCCTTCTTGCACCTTTTGAGTAGCATTAAATACATTGTTTCAGTATTCAGAAATTTCTCTAATATTTCTGAGAAATAAAGTAACTTAGTACTTTTATGTATTTAGAAATAAAACAATTTTATTTGCTAACTAAAATATTTGTGTATACAAAATCTGTTTTGGTTTTTTTTTCCCCTTATACATATTATTTAACATTCTCTTAGGTTATTAATGAAATGCAAAGTATTATATCACCAGTAGTGATTAAGAGTACAAAAAATATGTATTTATTAAAAATTCCAATCATTCTGGTAACCCCATTAAAAATGTTTTTATTTCCATCTAGCTATGGGTCCATACAACATAAAATTGTGAGAATAAGTCTCCTGAGTAAGTCTGCCAGTGTTGTATTTTTCCATGCCTTTGACTTTTCTTACCCTAGTTAGGTACTTCGTAGTCAAAAATCAATATAAATAAAATCCTAGGTCCTATTTGGTTATATGTTTTTCATCTGTCCTTTGCTACTTTTTATTTCTGAATTCTACTATGGAATGAAGATGGAATTTCAGTCTTGGCTATTGTATTTTTCTTTGAATTGTGGCTTAACTGGCATCTAATTTGGCCCTTTATAAAGAACTAATTTTCAATCTCATTTTTCTTAGTTATTCAGTTTTACACTAGTGAGTCTCAATAGCATCTCAAGTCTTTGTTTTCTTTGGATAAATCCCTATCAGAGTTTGCTTTCAAACTATTTCATCTCAGGAATCATCACTTTGCACTGGTGACCTTCTGGTGAAGGAAGGAAATGAAATGTGATCTATAATGACAAAAGAAAGGGAGCTCTTTGGCAGGGATTGGTTAAATAACAACTCCTTCATATTTTGCGTAGAACCATGAATCTATAGTAACACTCAAATGTATATGACGGAGAAAAAGAAAAAAAGTTGGTTTGATTTTAGTCAGCTTTCAATTCTTAAATATAATGTTTAAAAGGGAGAGCAAGTATTCCAAGCTCATCAGGCCATGTATTTAAAAGATACAGAAACCAGCAAAATATCTAGCATTTCTTTTTAATAATTTAATGACCAGGAATATAATCTTTGCTATTTTAAATTGCAGTTTAGTCACTCTTCAGAGTAAAATGGATCTTTATTTTCTTGGATTAAATTCAGTTCTTTTTGACTGTGTACTGAACTTGCAAATTAGAAAGTGGGCTATTTTTTCAAATATGAGCCTTGCACATTGTTTCAATTTAGCAACAATTTCATATGAAATAAAATCTCCTTTAAAGTGTATTAATATTTCTAATCATTAATCTCTGAAAACCTCAGTATCCCCAAATACTTGAAGGACTGGAGGAACTAAGCAGTTTTTGACATTGATTGTCAGACCCTGAAAGGCAATTGCTCTATCTTTGTAAAAACTAAAGTCTGTTTTAGCTTTCACTGTCTTTACATGTTCTGCTAGCTAGGGAAAAACAAAACAAAACCAAACCAACCCAACCAAAAAAAAAAACAAAAAAACCAACTTTACTCTGAAAGTATCTTTAAAAAAAATTAAGCCAAAACTCTCCCCAAATCCCTGCAAAAGATCTTCAAATCAAACGATGCAACTTATTCTACAAGAGTTTAAGCTTCTGCGAATTCTTTGGTTTCTAAGGGAGAAAAACCCACAACCATTTGGAAATAAAGAAATTAGGAGAGATTCTGCATATGAGAGAGAGATTCTGAAATATCTCACTGGATAGCTAACAGAAATCCTATGCTACTCTGAGCCACCACAGAGATCAGTTGAATGCATGAATGTACATGGGTCAGGAAAAAGATATCACATGCTCCTTCCTGAAACACTGTCTTTGCTATGTATGAGTTAAGATTGTGTGTACTTGGAATCGAGAAGTGATATTCTTAATGTTATTTGATTCTGGATTGATTTCAAAGGTCAACAGCTCTCATGATTTTTAATTGATAAATTAAAATGTGAGTTGAGTTGGATAACAGACTGTCAATTGACAAAGAAACATAGAATCTTAAACCAATATAGATTGAAGGAATTTCTGGAGGCCACCTTTACTCAAGGTCAAGGCAGACCTAACCTTGAATTTAGAAACCTCTATCAAGTCTTATCAGGTTGCTCAGTTACACCCAGTTAAGCACTGAAATTTTCCCAGGATAGAGGTTCCACAACCACCCTGGGCAATCTGTTGTAGTGTTTGATCTTCCTCAGGGTGAATTTATTTTTCCTAATATCTGTTTGTGTGAAGTGGAAGCTAACTAGAATTTATAAAAAAGCATTTTTAAGGAAAAGACTGATGAAGGAGCAGATTTACTGTAAAATGAAGATACAGAATACCTAGTCACACCCTGAAAACCAGCTGGTATAGTTTTCTGATAAGTGACACAGAATCCACTAAGAATGATCACAGCACCTGGTTCCCATAAACAAAGTGTTAATAAGAGTCACAGCTTCTCTAGGGGTCATGCTCTCTTTATTTTTATTCTTTGAGTAGAAGCTCAGGATCAGAGAGGATGACTGATGTGAAAAGCTAGATCTTCCCCATTTAGTATTCTGGAGGCTGGTGTTACATCTGTATCTTCCACAGGTGGAATATCATAACAAAATATGTTAATGTAGCTTGGGTCCTGGAAAATGCCAGTGCTGGATAAAACCTTTTCTGCTTTTATCATTTGAGAATATATATGGACCTCACACATTTTCTAGACAAATCTTCACCTGTAGTGAAAAATGCTGCTGTCAGGTAGGAAAGTGACACCCTGCCCCTTGACCAACATTGGCAGTGTAGGCAGACTGATCCCTTCTCTGCTTAGTCAAGGATTCCCCCACACCAGATTGCTGGGCACAGAAGCCCTGTCTTCATATGGTTACAGGTAGAAAATTAAAGCACTGAAGTGGAGATTCATCTCATTTTTGATGGAAATAAATCAAAAATAATGGACTAATTAGATTTAGATGATTTTTTTTATTTTTGTCCTGGAGTCAAGGGATAGAAATTCCAATGAGGGAGCCATTTCATCTACTGTTTTATTCTGTCTAAAAAGGAGCCTTGGTAATTAGAATAAACTGAATGTGTAATTTTTAGATGAACTTTCTTGTAGAGATTAAGGGTCAGAGACAGGATGGTATTTAAACTTTCAGCTCCTTTTATAGGCAACTATCTCACACCAGTTTTACTGACAGCTAGCTGCCTGAGTAATTTATGAGATTTGGATCTAATTGCAGCATAAAGATCACACGTAAAGTCTTTATTAGGCCTTACCAAAGTAAATCATTCAGGAAACATTGCATACTCTCTTGGATAATATCAATAATATTTTTCATGTCTACTTCAATACTGAGATATAATTAATGTAAGAACCCTTTTAATGCTTGCACATTATGAAAATACTTAGAAATAAATTTTTAAGATATAAATGTTAAATTTTAAAATTTCAAGTTCTGTGAATTATTATACTTTCCAGTTTATTATTGATGGGAATGTTCCTATCCATCTTTCCGTCATATTATGAGAAACCTATTAACAAAATAATAAAAGGAAATAAGTAGATGCAAGGAGCACAAGCTAATATATGTTACATTAGTTATTAAATCAGGAAAGCTCTTAGACACATGGTTGCAGTTAACTTGCCACAATTTTAATCAGATTTTATCATGTTCTTATTAAATCCATTTTACTAAATGAAGAATGTAATTATATAATTGTTAATGTACATGACAAAATATTACATGTACTTCAGGCAAGTCAATTTGAACTTTTCCTGTCCTTTTTAAAATTTATTTATTTTAAATATTAATTTAAACTCAAATTTTGTAATTAAAATAAAATCACCTACCCAAATTATCAAGTTATTTTAAACTTCAAAGACAAACTTGCTTTAGGAAGACTATCCCATACTGCTTCTTCCTATTCTATTTTAGAAAAGATGAGGAACTTATTCTAATGAATGTGAACATGTGAATGCAGAAATATTAAAAATACATTATTGAATTAACATCTTTACAATAATAACTATTTTACTATAGACTGGGTAGTATTTTGATATTTGTTCTAAAAAAAATAAAAGCATTGTTATTTCTTAAAAATATTAATTTAAATTATGATTAAAGGATAATATTTGTTAAACTCAGTAGCTATTTCCATGACATATTGTGTCTAATCTAGTAAAGTAGACAAAGTTAATTTATAACTTCTGTATGTTATTAAAAAAGGATTTGCCCCCCTTTTTGCTTTTTCAGTTTCAGGCAAATGAAGCTTTGTTAAAAGTAACTATCCAGCTTTTGGTGGTTTTTCTCTATGAAAGCATACTAGAGCATTTGTGGTTAGAAATTGTCTGACTTTTTCAGTATTTTTGTACAAAGAAATTAGTGGTTTATTCTAGAAATACAGTTATTGGATATGTTGTAGTGGCAAATGAATACTTTCCTTCCTACTAACTGATGCTAATCTTCGTGAGTTGAAGAAAACAACGCCTAATGATGTTGCTTCCAGTTCTTCTGACACAGGTCTCCCCAGATGAGACTTCATAAGACTTTTATTCATTCCTTTTGAAACCAGCTTCCTAGGCCAAATGGAATCCATCCAGCTCTAATAATGGGGAAATATTGTAAGGTCATTTGAAAGTGTTTATGCTTCAGCTGCCTTAGTCAATATGGAAAGGCCAAAGCCTTGGAAATTCTACCCACTTAACCCAACTAAGTTTGTGTAAACTTAATAATTAGGACTGGTGGGTTTTGGGTTTTTTTTTTTCTTTCCATTTAGTCCTAGAAAAATGAAAACACTCTCTAAAAAACAAAACAAAACAAAACCAACCTATCCCCTTACCATAAACCTACATGAAAAGAACTAAAAGGTGTCTCATAAGAGCTTGTCATACTACAGCATTTAGGGTGAGATAGGTTTTGACTCCTAGAAATACCTAAAAAAATCTGATTAGCTTTCATTAAAATTACTTAAATAAACTCACTGCATGAAATCCTGGCTCTGCTGAAATCAGTGATAAAACTCCCTCCCATGGACTACATTCAGGTCAAAATATTAGTGGAATTATCTACATCAAAGTAGTGCTCAACACACCTGTGGTGGGGATGAAGCTCAAAGGCATCTTTCCAGCAGTAACTGAAGTCCTGATATTACCTGCTGGTTCAAACCACTTGAGTGAGTTCTAATTCTTGTCCCTGCTAGCTAAATAGCAAAATAAGGACTAAATAGGGCTGGAGTGGTCCTGCAGAAAGAAAAGTGTAAGTCTAAAGGTTTTCAAATTTTTCTTGGTTAAAAATCTATGTACTGTTAGATTTTTTTAAATGTTTTCTTTGCAAGACCTGAGCTTTACAAAATAACCAAGTGGTTTGTTAAAAGTCAGAGTTGTAAGGTCAACAGACCATCAGCATTTTAACCTTGTTATTTGCCTTTTATTGCTGTGAAATTTGTTTAACGTGTTAGCATGGATTTTGCACTGACTTTGATCTTTTCAAGGAGATAGCTGAATTCAAATACATAGAGTAATAACTTCCTCTGTGGACAAGTGCAGGCCAACTTTGTTCATAGCAGCCCATATGGTGGTGTGGTGTTGTGGATTTGTGGCTAAAATAGTGTTGATACCACACTAGTGTTTTAGCTATTGTTACTAGTGCTTGCACAAGATTAAGGTTATTCTCTTTTTGGATTTGTCTGGCTTTCAAAACCAATCAAAAAGTTACATTTCACTTCTGTGGTTTTTGTTCTAAAGGTTGTTTTTGGTTTTGTTGATGTGGGGGTTTTTTTGCTTGTTTGTTTTGGTTGGTTGGTTGGTTGTTCTGTTGTGGGATTTTCTTGTTGGGTTTCTTTGGTGGCTGTCGGTTTGTTTCAAAATGGAATACAAAAATTAATATTCTTTTGATATTAAATAACTGATTATATGGAAATTTGGTTTCTGAGGATTCTTATTAGGAAATAAAAAGCATAGGTATCTGGTATATAAATAAATACCTGCACATATAGGAATAGTGGTTAGAGAGTTTTTGCTGAATGTTATGAATCGTATTTCTTTTGAAATTTAATTTTTAAAATGCATTTAGAAACCATTGCTGTTGTTTTTTCACTATTCAATAGTTCTGTGTTTGGCTGAATAATGTATTGGAGGTGAACTGCAAGTATGAACAACCTGTGCAATGAATTTTCATTTTGGCATTCAGTCAGTTCTAGGAAGCATGTTGCAAAGTAGTATGCTATTTTGGGTTGTATTACTAATACAGTTTACTGTCTGTGCATTCTATTATGTGGTGTTTCGTAAACTGACGTTCTCTAATAATTTGTCATGCAGACATGAGTCTATTTTATCAGATATCATTAGTTTTGTGTAATGCTCTTGTCTCCATCTCCTTTTTTGAAGCAATTTCACAGGATGAAAAAGGGAGTATGGGTTTGTGTGAGAGAGAAAATTGGGGTGGAGGAAAATTAGAGTAAGTGCCCTCACTAAGCTGAAATCTTCAGTCTGGGCTGAAAAATTCCCTAATCCACTTGTGTGTACTGATTGCCCTGCTGGGAGGCCAGTCTTCAAGTCCATAACTCAAGTTAGCCCTAGACCTGTGCTGTGACCTTCTCAGACAGTAAGTAGGGAACACTGAATAATAAAACTGTAATTATGGTGAAGAAAGAGAAAGTATGTTAGGGTAGAAAGGCTGCAACTGAAGATGCCATTGGGTTGAAATTCCCAACCTTAAGAAAAGGACAGGTGGGTGTGCTAGATTAGAGTTGCATACAGAAACATAATATTCTGGTTAGTGGACCCCTAAGTATATTAGTGTTGCTGTTCACAAGACTGCTTTAGACCAGAAAAGTATCTACTAGTCTAAAAACTGCACATCAGGATAAAAAGCTACACAAAGAGCTGATAGTTTTGTCTGTTAGCCAGAAAAATCTGCAATCTGTGAAAATTCAAAGTGGAAAAAGTCTTGCCTCTATCTAAAAAATATAATGTAAGCCACTTTTGAATATATTTTAATTACATCTGATTTCTTCTTTTGCATCAAACTAGTGTACAGTTTTCAGATATTTGAATAATCATTTAATCGGATGAAACTGAAATACTTTAATTTTTCATTTTCTCTTCTTGCTGTCTTACTTCAGCATAAATTTAAAAGTGATTTTTATTGTCCATAAAGTATATTTTTTGAAAGATTTTTGACATATTATTTAAATGCTAAACTTTTTAGTATTAAGTCAGATTCTACTGTCAAACCCTTTTAGCATTATGAGGATTTACCTGTTTCTAATATATACAAACTCATACTGGGTTGAGCAATTACACATTCTTAAACCCAAGAATTACAAACCTTCTTTTCCTTTGTTTAGTTGGTTTCCTTTAGAGTGGTGTATGTCACTTAAGTACTTCTTGCCAGAAGTCTAATTATCATGCCTGGATTCCTCAGAAATTAGTGCTGTTTAAATTCTGTTACAGATGAAACTGATTAGAGTAATTAAGGAGATTTGATGTCCTAGGGAAATTCTCTTTACCCTCCAAAACTGATTTGAACCTTAGACGAGCACTTTTGACTCCCATACAAATGACCTGTGCAAACCAATTCTGTGATGCTTCCTCATGTGAAACACTTTTTGAAATTGCTTCTGTTGAAGGAAAGAATTAAGATTCCTGATTAGTTCTGCAGATAACTATGTAACAAATTTGCACCAGTGCAGAAGTGCTGATTTTGCTGTATTAAATGCCTACTTTGATAATTAATTCTGAGTGTGGTGTACCTGAGTAGCAAAATTCCCTGGAGTAGTTTATTCAACATTTTTTTTCCTCTTCCAGACAAATAGCTACAAATTTGCAGTTTTGCAAGCATAACATCATGTAAATTGAATCTTTTTCATTGGGACTCCATTTAATTTTCTCATGATTGATTGAAAGGGGGAATCCAGCCAAGAGGTAGAGTAAATCTAACCTCTTACTGACTTCACTACAAACAGAAGATTTTATCTCATCTTCTCAGACCTAGTTTAATGGTTTCTATTTGTGGCCAAATATTAAGCTTAGGTTAAGCTGCTCAGGTAGCTTGATCTTTTGTACAAGGTTTCTGAAGGTGATCTTCTTTAAGTGGAATTACAAAAAAGTGTCTAGTTATTACCAGGAAATACTTAACAGTTGCTGCACTGGTGTATGTATGGCATTAAACTGCTGCTGCAAGTGGAAACTTATGACTAACAGTTACAAGATGTTACTTTGGGAGAACAAAAAACACCTGTGATACAGAGTTCCTGAGCTCTCAGGGTGAGGGAAAGTCTTCTGAGTATCTTAATCTCCCAAAGAGGCATCTATCCCCTCACAGAAATTCTGCAGAAAGAGTAAAATGTTTGCATCACTGGGTTACTGGTCAGTATAGGAGGTTTTTAGTTTTTTGGTTTGTTTGTGGGTTGGGTTTTTTGGGGGTTTTTTGGGGTTTTTTTTGGTATGTTTGTTTGTAAACAGCCCAAGCCATATTTTTTTAACAAATTAATTTTTATAAATACTCTAAGGCCACTAGCACATCCTTTTTAACATTTCAATAAACATTTAATGATTATTTTTATGTATTCAATTCAATTGCCAGCTCCTCATCTTCTGCCACACTAATGCTTAAGGGACCTTACCACTTCCTTTAGACTCTCTCCCTAGCATAAACCCTGCATCCTCAATATTCTAAATCAAGGCACGAGAGGCTGAGGTTACATAGATTGCAGGCTTGTATGTAAAATAGTTCATAGGTATGAATTATATGACAATTCTGCTGAGTCTTCTGAAGAGTTTTGAGGCATAAATACAAGAAAGACTCCTTCCTCTACTTGTCTCCATTGAACCCATCAATAATTTAAGGAAGAATCTCATGGAACTGGAGAATTAGACTCTTGTGAATTTGAGGCTGTATTTTTCTTGTAGATGTGAAATGTGATTTGTGCATAGCAGGTTCTAAAATTAGAATTTTCTAAAATAAAATACAATTATTATATTAGTTTAATACACTCTTTGCTTAAACTGAGACTAGTAAATTCCAGCAGTTTTGATTCCCTTTTAAGTGTACCTCCCAAAAGACATGACTTAAATTTAAAAATCCATATCTTCAGTACTTCTCAGATACGAACATGTAAAAGCTATCCTTTCTGACAAGTGTTTGGATTTTGGTCTGATGAGTTGCATTTCCAAACATTTAAAAAAAAAAAAAAAAAAAAAAAGTAATCCAATATTTGTATTCTACTACAAAATAACAATATAAAGTTTTCATGTCTCATTCTTTTACTCTCTTCTGAAGAACAGAAAGAAACAAATATTGAACAGAGGGTGTTATGCTATATGTTGCTTGCATGTCACCAGAGTATGGAAGTATTTCTGAGTATTTATTTTCCTAATTAAGTATATGAAAAAACCTCAGAGATTATTGAAAGCAGTTTTGAATTTCAGGCTTTTAAAAGTAACTTACTTGTTCCTTCTTTCTTGTATTTTCTTTATTAATGTCTAAAAGAGCTTAATATAGCTTATACATTAGAAGCAGGGAAAAGTCTACTAGAATATAAAAGTACCGATGCTGTTGGTCAGAAGCACATATTATTGTAGATGATGTTGTAGGCACTGATTCTTCAGGTCAGTGGGTGAGTTTTAAGCATTAATCCTCTCACAATGTGCATGTGACAGCAAGGGTAGCATTTAAATGCCACTCAATATCTATCTTCAAAAGTGAACTGGAGAGTTAACTACTTCTGTCTCAGTGAATTCAAATAAAACCAGCCCCCTAGGCACAAAAGCCTGATTTAAAAGCAGAAAGTAACAGACATAACTAGTTCTCATTTGCAAGGAGCTGGACAACTTCATTGTTAGCATCACTTGTTTGACTCTGTTTAGATTCAAAATGCTGCCTGAGCCGATATTGCTAGTACACTAACTAGCAGAATGGGATCCACCGGCACGCCTTCCTAGCCATTGTTGACACAGTATAAATAATAATGATGATCCTAAGTAGAAACACAATTAGTGAACTATATTGTTGATATGTGCAATATATCAGAGCACCGCAGAACAAGGAGGAAGGGCTGTGTGCATAAATTTGTCTTGTTTACATTCGCACATTAATGCTTCTTATCTGGCTACTGCAGAGGCCAAAGAAACAAAGCAAATAAAGAAGTCATATAATCTTGTGCACAGGTTTAGGAAAAAAATAAATAGAATCAACAAGCAAACCCCCCCCCACCCCCCCCCCAAAAAAAAGAAAGAATAAAAACCCCCAAACAAGAAAGACAAACAAAACCAACAAAACAAAAAACACAAATAAAAACAAACTAAAAGAAAACCTCCCAAACAACAACAACAAAAAACAAAACAAAACAAACAAAAAAAACCCCCAACCCAAACCCCCCCCAAAAAACCCCACCCCCCCCCCCCCCCCCCCCCCCCCC
The DNA here is from genome assembly GCA_024605025.1 of Megaceryle maxima. Taxonomy (NCBI): domain Eukaryota; kingdom Metazoa; phylum Chordata; class Aves; order Coraciiformes; family Cerylidae; genus Megaceryle; species Megaceryle maxima. The sequence continues at coordinate 43,715 of JANHGN010020802.1, forward strand.
CCCCAAC
>JANHGN010020804.1:0-37948 GCA_024605025.1 Megaceryle maxima
CTTTTTGTAAAAAGCAAAAGCAAACAAAACCGCATGAATAACAAGAATATCATTTCAGAAAGAGGAGAAAAACCTGAGGAAGCAGTGAGAATCGGTGCCTGGGAGGCCAAAAATATTTCGTGTTTACTATTGAAGCATTTGTAATTATTTAAGGATTTAGTGATGTTTAGTTTTCAGTGTGAACAGCTCCTGCCATTCCTAATGAAAAATTTGAGCTCAGTGCATTATACTTGGGTTTTAAATCTCAGCACTGGTTGCATCTAACTCAGCAGATCGGGAGAAATCAGAGGAGGAATGCTGAGTTACTGACGCTGAACACCCAGTCCTATATTTTTTTAACTACAAGTATGAGGAAAACACAGCAGATCAGATCTTACTCCTACAAAAACTAGAGCTAACACATGTACTGACCTCAGAGGCACAAAACTCGACCCTAAATACATTGTGTTGGGAATCACTGAACCTGAACAGTTTAATCACGCATAGCGTTGCCAGGCAGTTTTGCAAATTCAATCGCTAAATTATAAAGTGCATTGACTTTTTTTTTTTTTTCTTTTTTTTTAACAAGAGATTTTGCACACTGTTGAAGAATATTCCTTCAGGTACCTTTGTAAAGAACAAGCACATCTTCTGTAGATCAGCAGAGGGTTTGAACTGAAGCCAGAGCTGAGGATTCCTCAAGGGTATCAGCAGCTCTAAGTGACTGGCTCTGGTCTCTTTCTTTTCAGGAGGAAAGTATCCTGTCAGGCCCCAGCAGCCAAATTCTCCAGCGGAAACTGTGCACTTCTCTGGCACTCTGCCCCGGCCTGGAGCTTTGCACGGGGGTTGTGGTGACCCACGGGCAGGATACAGCCCTTGGCCTCGGCCGCTGCGCTCAGGAGTCTCTCTGAACCAACGTTCAGGCCTTGGGGGATTTGGAGGGCAGGAGGACAGATCGGAGGAGGCCAGGAGGCCCGTGCGGAGGCGACAGGGCGCGCCGGGGCGGGGGCGAGGCCGGCGCTGGCTGTTCCCGCCCGCCTGAGGGGCCTGTGTAGAGCGGCCGCAGCGAGCGTGTCCCGGGCGGCCCCTTTTCGCCGAGGAACGGCGGGATCGTAGGTTTCTCCGCGATTTTTCCCCGAGTGGTCTCCGCGATTTTTCCCCGAGTGGTCTCCGCGGAACTGTCCCCTGGGCCCGGGGCCGCCCCTCTCTCCGCCCCGCCGGGTCATGGCGGGTGACGCGGCCCCGCCCGAGGCACCTCCCCTGGGCGGGGCCGGGCCGGCGACGGGAGGCGGGCGAGTGGGGAGCGCGTCCTCCCGCGCGAAAGGGGGCGCTGGCGCGGGCCCCGCCGCTTCGCCGCCATCTCCTGCTCTGATCTCATAAAGGTGTCGCGCAGGTTCCGCTTGGGTTCGTCATTCAGCCGCCCCGGGCCCGCCGCCGGCCTTCTCCGCGCCGCCCTTCCCCGCTCTCTGCTGGCGGACGTGGCCACCACGCTCCCGCCCCGGCTCCTCTGCGGGCGCCGGCTGCCCTCCCCGCCCCTTCCTTCCTCCCTCCCTCCCTTCCCTTCCCTTTCCTTCCCTCCCCTCCTTCCCCGGCCCCCTCTCCCGTCGGCCGGGCCCGGGAGCGCCGCCGCCGCCGGGGTGTGAGCGCGGCCCGGCGCCGTGCCGTGCCGGGCCGTCCCCTCGCCGGCGGGGCCATGGCCGCCAGCGCCAAGCGGAAGCAGGAGGAGAAGCACCTGAAGCTGTTGCGGGAGATGAGCAGCCTCCCGCCCAACCGCAAGTGCTTCGACTGCGACCAGCGCGGCCCCACCTATACCGACATGACGGTGGGCAGCTTCGTGTGCACCTCATGCTCCGGCATCCTGTGAGTGCGGGCGGGGGCCTGACCACATCCTCCAGCCGGCCCGGGCGGGCGGGTCACCGGCGGGTGACCTCCACCCTGGGCCGGCCCCTGGGCTCGCTGGGCTGCTGGGGCGGGGGACAGCGCTTCGCCGCGCTGGCCGCCGCCCCACGGGCTCCCCGTGCTCCCCGCCACCAGCAGCCACGTCGGAGGGGAGCGGGAGGGGCTGTCCCGGAGCAGGGGAGGCAGCGGGAGGAGAGGGGGGCTATTGGCTAAAAAGCCGCGGCCGGCGGCGGCTCTGGCCTGGCGCTCAGCCCGCGGCTGCCCCCGGTGTTTCCCCCGCACCGCCGCCAAGGGGCCAGCGCCGCCCCCCGGGCGATTCCCGCGGCCGTAGCTCACGTCCTGAGGCTTTGGCGGATACGTTTGGGAGGGGGGCCCGTGGCTGAACCGTTCGCTTTCCCGGGCGGTTTGAAGGCGTGGGAAGACCGGCCCGCTCGGCGGTACTGACTTGAATGATGAAAAATTTAGCTGTAATGTTAAATCACCAGCCCATTTTTTTGTGGATCCAATGAAGCTTGATAGTAGTTTGTAAGATGACTCTCTGGAGTAAAGGGGATGAATTCCAGCCTTAGTAGTTTTGTATACTTGATCAGAGTAGTAGTAGAAGGCTTTTTCTTGTATCTGTTACCTCCTAAAACCTCTCTTTCTATGTATATATAAACCTTGGTAAGGGATTGGCTCTGATCAAGTGGATTGCATTTTTCTTGTTCCTCATTCCTTCATGGGCCTCCCCACTCCTCCTCCTCCCTTTTCCACCCTTCCTCTTCCAAGATAGTGTGTATGAAACAAAGCATTGAGATCAGTCGGTTCTAATTTGGGTTACAGATATGAAGCTTGGGGGAAAGACCTTCCAGCCTTCAGTGGTACTGTTTCTGTAGCAAAATCTCTCTGCTTGTTGATGTTTCTGGGGCATTTTGCTGATGGCAGGGAGCAAAATCAAAGAGTGGCCAAAGTAAGTAATAAATAGTATGCCAAAGGATACAGATTTTTGTTTGTAAGGGTTTGAGTTCATAAAAGGCATTTGGGAGCCTGCAGTAACTTCTGTCCCCTTCCTAAGAAGGACTGAGTACCCCACACAGGCCTTCCAAGTGAGGTCTGGCATTTTAGAACAAAGTTGGTAATTATATTGAGATGCAAAACAAAGAAAACATGTTAGTTCTGTGCTGAATGTACATGGAACAAACTGCCTTTTATGCTACTAGACAGCTAATTAGTCTTGGGTTTTTTTTTTTCCTCTTCTACTTTGTGTAGACTTTTGAACAGGCTTGATACAGATACAGAAAATACATTGAGGTTGTGGAACTGAAAAGATACTCTAGCTTTTGACATGCACATGCTACTTAATCAGCCTGCTCTGGCCATTGTTTACTCTGTTGGCAAACTGTTATTTGTGCTGGCATGTGAAAAACTATTTTAAGCAACTGTGCAGAGCTTATTTAATGGTTGCACATGTTCTTACTGGTTAAACTGACAGTGTGATAAAACCTCTCTGCAAGAATATTTTGCTGTATTTTTCAGGCTTCTTGACTTTACTGGACAAATCAATCAGGAGTGCTGCTGAAATGCTTAGCATGGCTTCGTGCTGTGGGCTGGGAGGTGTGGACTGCTAAAGTCTGTGGTCCAATTGACAGTGAGCAGAAGGATGTAGGTGCAGATGTTAATAGCTGGTAAGTGGGGGGCAGCTCTCCCTTGCTGTTCAGTTGGCTACCTTTTGGATGGTACCTCACAAAGGAGGAAGACATTTTCTGATGAGAAGCTGTTGCTGGATCAATACTTTAATGAAATGCAAATAGCTGTCTTTTATTCTTAACAGGCGGTGTTTTTGTGTTGCTATAAGAAAGAAACCACAAACAACATTTCTAGTTGTTACAGCTACTAACACCTACCCTTAAAGCCAGGGAAAAGGGCTATTAAGAGGACTTCAACTTTTTTCTGAGGTAAATGTGGGCTTATTCTTTCCCGTTGACTTGGAAATGCTTTCACCAGTTGTGTGTGCAGGACCAGAGGTGTTGGTTACCACTTGAAAACTGAGCCAGTGGGGTGGTTTGGTGGTGATGAGACTGTGTGGAGAGAGAGAGAGATCATGTCTTTTCTATGACCAGGAGCCTTCACTTCTGTCTGAACAGTTCTTCATACAACTTATTTCCCAGTGCTTTTCACTGTTGAATTCCACAGTGCGTGGAAATGACTCGGGGAGAAACCACATAATGGCAAATAAGTGTAAAAGTACTGGTACATCTGCACTTTACTGGCTGCTCTCATGCTACCTCATCACACTTGCTGGGCTGTGAGGCTTTGATAATTGTTGCCTCATCTCGCTTGTATGCGAAGTGAACAACTTGCATTGCTTCTTCCTTGAATTTTTTTCTAATCTGGTACAGGAAGTATTTTTGGAGTGGAGCAAACCAGTTGTTTCTAGTGTGAAGTGCTCAATGCCTGGTGAAAATACTAGTACATTTAACAAATGTACTTCAGAAAGGTTTCTCAGTTAAGAGCAGTTCCTCCTAGCAGTATCATCTTAGGCATGTTGTTCTTGATACAGTTAACTTGAAACTTTAAAAACCTGAAGTCTGACTTGGTTTTTTTGGTCATTGTTGCAAGTTTTCTGATGTGTTTATTCATTGTCCTCGCAAGGGCAGCCTGTTCAAGCCCAAAAAGCTTCATCCTGGATCCATCTTTAGTTTCCAGGAAGGACTCTATGTAGAAAGAGAGATGTTGTTTATTCCTAGTTTTAGCCTTTAAAAAAATGACTATTTTATCATCTATTTCGATAGATAGCATGTGTAGCTTGCTCAAGTACTGCTAAAAAATGCTGAGACATCTAGTAACTTTAGCTAGCAGCAGACTTGAAGTTAAAGGTGAGTCTTGTGGAGTTAAAAGGATGAACAAGACAGACGAGCTCCTTTTGCATAATACCCGAGTTTAAAGTTTTTCCATCACATCAGATTTACCAAGGGCAAAAGTTTGGCTGTGCAAAGCAGTGCCTGCAGGAGAAGGCTCCTGGGTAGTGGCGTGGGTAGTGGCTTTCTCTTCGGAGACCTCTGTTTAAATTCCCTTGGTGTGGAAAGAAGCGCACTAGCATCCCACAGGCAGTGCCTAATGCAGCTTCTTGGTGCTGGACACCAATCTGTCATCTGTGGAAATCCACACAGGATCATTTCTGCCCTGAGAGTGGGAGGAGATGCTCTAGAGGAGTGCTGCTCTCAGGTCAAGCATTATTATAACTGTCATAAAGAGAATGTGTTTTACATCCTCACATGGTAAATATGCCTCTTTGACTAAGAGTCCCCTTCCACAAGCTTGGTTCCACAGGCACTTTGTGCTTCATCTTGACTTAAGAAAAAAATACCTGCTGGTGTGATAATCAGGACACTCCTCCTCTTCATTCTCCTGCTGCCGCCCTCTTTACTCCCTCCCAGCTTTCTGAGGAGGTCTCTCGTTCCAACGTTTGCGCTTCTAACTTGAGTCAGGAAGGAGCAACAAAGAATGTTTAGAACGTAGGGTTACCATGGGGAATGCTAAAGGCCTTTTATGCCATTTCTTACAATTATTGGATCATGTGGCCTTCGTTTGGCTGCTGGCTGTAGTTGTAGTTGACAAGTTAAATCTAAATGTTTCCTGGTTATGGGGCTTCTGTGTCAGCCACTTGGGAGTGTTTGATGGCAAGATACCTGTAGCAAATGAACAATAAATCTTTGCAGTGGTGGTGAATTCTTGTCCTTCCCCCCCCCACGAGGAGTTTTGCAGGTCTAAACAAAGAGTGGTAGGCTGAAGGTGATAGTGGTTCTGTTGCTGTGACCTTCCAGGCCTCTTCCCTTCGGAGCGTGTCAGGAAAATGGGTCTGTGTGTGTATATAGATAGTTGGGTTTTTTCCAAGATATTTCCTATATTACTGTATTTCGTGTTTTCAGTGTCGTGGCTGGAGGGCAAAGGCTGTTTCTACACCATAGCCAATACTATGCACTTCAGAAAGGATGTTTGGTTTGGTTTTTTTTAAGGAAAAAAAAAAGTTACATTAACCTTGGCCACACTTCTAAATGTGAGTGAGCCTTCCACTGTTAAAAATAAATGAGCTTGTGAGATGGGGGGTGGGGGGGGGTGTCTCTGGGGAGGGCCACAAAGTACCAGGAATGGCCAGTGCTGTCTGTATTCTCTTTTGCTAATAACAATAGCATAGAAATAATAGCAAATGCCAGGACATGGGGTGTTCTAAGGTGTGTTTCCCAGACCTCTGGGGAGGTGGGGTGCTTTGTGGTGCTTTGGCATTTGTCTTGCCTCATTAACTTCTTGCTGCTTAGGGGATCAGGTTTTGATGGCTTAGACTTGAGCTGGTGTTAGGATCTGGTACAGGGGAACACTGGTGGTGTTGAGCAGCTGTCTGCCTGCTGGTCCTCCCACAGAAGTGACTCTATTCCAGCACTTTTTAATTTTCTTTTCCCCCTACCTGCCCTGGCCTTTATGGACAGCTTTGCCCATTGTTTGGTTGAGATGAAGGTGGGAACAGCTGCCCTGCCAATGAGCACAAGTCCAGCCACATTTCCCTACTAAATTCTGTTAGTAACAAATATTCGCTGCTCACTGGCAGGATTTGGATTGTTTAATGCTTGAATTGCCAGCCTTGAGAAAGCGGTGTCTGTGGCCTGGCAGCCCCCTTGGTTTGAGAGAGCAGCGTTGGGAGCAGCGCTCTGGGCAGCAGGGAGCTGGTGCGTTCTGCCCCTGGGATGGGCTGTGCCACTGGCTGCTTGGGCAGATTCAGCGGAGGGTAGTCCCACAGCTGGGAGCTGTGGTCATAGTGCTGTTTGTTCCCCAGAAATAGCCGGTGCTGAGCGTGGAGAAGCTGGCAGTGGTGAGTGGGATCTACGCGTGGGATGCTTTAGCTGTGGTGTGCTGGGTTAAGTGCAGAGGGTGCGGTTGTCTTACTCAGTTGCCCTTCCCAAGGGACTCTCAGGAGGCATCAGAGACCTGGGTTCAGTGCCGGGGCAGCATTTGGTTGCTGTCTTCCTCAGGAACTCTGCAGTAGAGAAAGTGGTAGCTGGTACCACTGCACGGGTGCAGGTTGCGGATATTTCCTGAGTCAAGTTTAAATTTAGGCATTGTTAATTTGGACTATAATCCATTTTGCCTCCTGTTAAACACGGAATACTCTAGAGCCCTAGAACGGTGCAAAACATCTGCCAAATACTTGGAAAGGAGCAAAGCAAGTGGTAGTTATGTTTCTCCGATAAAGATGAAGGTTTGTTAATTCCTCTTAAGGGATAATTTTATTTGGCTGTCCACCAGTAAACTTCCCCCAAATGTAGAGGAGTGGTTTGTGAATCATTCAGGTCACAGAGACACCTCTGTAGGTGGGGGAGGGTCTAAAATACCTTAAGATTTTCAAGTAAGAGTCGTGTCAATACTTGGGCTTGGCATTTGATTTCTCTTTCATAAATCTCACAACTGTTCTGGTTTAGTCAGTTTGCAGGTATACTGTTAGTGAAAATGGCTCATGCTAGTTAGCTAAACCCTGATGCTTTTATTATTGTTTCTCCATCTAATGGTAGAATTGAAGTGATTTATTTAAGGAAGATAATGTGTGATTTGGACTGTGTTTCTATGTTGTAAAATGCAGCCTCGTGTCTTGAATTCCTTGTAGCAGTCAGACTCTTGACACTGCTAAGTAAACATAAAAAAAATGCTTGTGTACACAGCTCTGCAGCTTGATAGTGAACTTGGTGTTTGTGGCAGTTGCAGTTAGGTTCAGCCTTCCTGGACCGCCGGTGTGGTGATATGGCACATGGTAACATGGCTCGTGGGGCCAGACATCCGACACTGCTGGGATCTGACCTTTAGGAGTGGGGAAGGTCTGCCTCCTGTAGCAGGAGGGTGTGGAAGAGATGGCAATTTATCTTATGCCCCATCATGGATATCGTGTGTAAACCAGGGAACTCTCTAACCTGAACCTTAAAACGGCAGAGCAGTGGAGAGAGATGCACGTAAAAGTCTCTAGTTAGGCTGAACAAAATCTACTCTGTTCGTTTAATAGTTCTGCTTAATGGAACTGAAGGTATGTGTTGGCTGATCTAAATGCTTTGCAGAGCCTGAGTAGCTCAGTGTGCACGGGGTACTGCTTAAGTAACTTGTGTGGTGACTTGAAATTGCACACGCAGCTTTACAACTAGATGGAAAGTCATTGTGTTTTTCCCTGTGCCATGGAACTAAAATGTTTTGAGACCAGAAATTAATTTGCTGCTGTCTGAGTCTAATAAGCTATCTTGAAACCTCTCTCACTACCCTTAATAAAAACTGCTGCTGCCTTCTTGTGGAGGTGATAAACCAGAGAGTCTAATTTTAGATGCTCAGGTTTGAAAAAAGTTGCTTAAGCAAATAGCATTCTGTAAAAATAAGTTCTCATATGGCAATAGGTTTGCATATGACTTCTGTTTTTAAGGTGCTCAAGTTCATTGCATTTCTTGGCCAACAGGCATTGTTTCTTTTCACCCAAGTGTTTCAAAGATTGAGTGGTTTGAATCTGATTTTTAATGAACCTTAGGCAAAAATGTTACTACTTAGTGTTCTAACTGGTTTGCAAATTAACGGAGAATGTGGGAATTCTTTTTAACGCAGGATCAGAGTTGTCATCTTAGAGGTACAATGTGAACTTACGTGTCCAGGGTAGATCTGCAGGATAAATGCTCAGCGTCTTCCCCCCCCATTATACTTAGCAACTCCAAGTCCTAAAACTATTATTTAAAACTTGAGTAGAAAAATACTTTTTGGAATATCAGATTTTTGTTGTTTGCTGTTTGGATGGTTAACAGTTTAATTTATAGTTCATGATTTTGGAATAATCACTGCTGGTTTCAAATTGGGTGCTAGTGAATTTTTTTTTTTAATTCCTAAAAGGAGTTGAGCCAAATAGATGATTAAAGCAAAGTAACAAATCTGAGCAATAAAGCTGACTCCTATCAGTTGACTTGTCAGCAGTTTGTTAGCCCTGTATTACATCCCTGTAAAGTTTCCCACAACTTCCTTTGTGGAAACTTTTTTGTCACATAACCAGAGAATTTGGTGTTCTTTGATATCCCATAGTTGGTGTATGTTCTCTGTGTGGTGTTCTTTTCTGTTTTGTTTTTAAGATGCTATTGCAAAAATCCGGGCCTGATGAACTTAGTGTTAAAGCAGCCCTGCTGTGGTGCTGGAGTTAAGTGTCTCCTCTGCTGGGCACACGTGGGTTGCAATGTTCCTCTTTCCATTGCGCAAAACACTGCTTGATTTTTAACTGCAGTTATTTGCAAAAGCAGTAGTTAGTGTGTATTGAAAAAAAGAGCCTGAAAAGGCAGAAGCTTTTTCTTACACTGTTGCTCAGCAGGATTTTTCTCTGTGCTTGCAAATTTGGGCTGAGCTGGGTTTGACAATGCCAGGCTTTGGCAGCACCAGCAGCCCGAGTTTGTTAGACCCACTGCTGCTGTCTGGGCTGTGAGGATGCTGCCGGTCTCTGCTGAAGACTTAAGTTTTGAGCTGTTACATTAGTTCGTGGTGTGTCTCATTTGAGAGCACAATGAAAACCTTATCTTTTTCCTGTCCTTGCTGTTACCTGTGTCCTCTTCAGGAGGAGAAAGAGGAGACCTGTGGATGAAGGGGCTAAAAGTCAACTAGAAAAAGATGCTGGGAGGAAGCACAAAGTACAGGTTAAGGCAAGAGAAGAAGAATTTAACCTGGGGAGAGTAGCTGAAGTCACCTAGTGATTGGATCGAGTTGTATGAAGAGTAGGCTGATGTGGGAGAGGGCTTGGAGGGGAAGAGCACTGCAACGGAGGGGCCCAAGATCCAAGGTAGAGGCGGGGGGGGACAACTCTGGGGAAACAGATCAGAATTTTTAAAAAAAGACTATGTTTTGGAAAACTTGTGCAGGAAGTGTTGGAGCGAGCTTGCCTGTTCGGTTCCAAGCGTTGCTCTCCCATAAAACTTGCTGCTGGACTTTGCGTGCAGAGTTTTATTTTGGGGTGAGCTTACAAAGCCTGAAGTTGTACGGCAATACCCAAGTGAGAGCTGGCTCCTGAGTTTAAACCTGACTGACTGCTGTTTGTACTTTTAAAAGTGATTGTACGATGACTGATTTCCAGAGCACTGACTGAATGCTTCTTGCTGCTTCTTCTAGGCGGGGCTTGAATCCACCCCACAGAGTGAAGTCCATTTCAATGACTACTTTCACACAGCAGGAAATAGAATTTCTGCAGAAGCATGGAAATGAAGTAAGTATTCTTTGGAGAGTATCACTTGTCACATAAGCATTAAACTTGAAAACACTAAGGAAAACTTGCTCTTGTTTTGTAGCAAAAACCACACAGAAGTCTTTTGAAGCCAGTATCATTTGTAGTGATGCTTCTCAAGAGCTCATTTCACTTAGGTAGCTGATCGTCATGTTATGTGTTACTGGCTGACCCAGACCATCTGGATTGACATGATCAGTATTTCTGAACAGTGTTTCCATTTGCTTTTGCTCAAGGCAATACACATCTGTCTTTTTTCCTGCCCATCAGACCTTGAGACTGACTGCAGCAGTGTTTCCTGAGAGTGTACTGTGACAAAAGTAATTTGTAGCTTGTAGCTTCAGAGTAGGTGTCAAAGTCTTCTAGCACTTTCAGTTGCCTCTTTGTTTAATGGAAGCGTATCTATGTTGAACTTTCTTGGAGAGAATGGAAAGAGAGAATTCCTCTAACGATTATTGCCCAAGAAGTGTCTATATGTTTAGAGTTGCTTGCAGCAACTTTGAAGACCAAAAGTTCTATTGTACTGCCTTTTGGTTCTTCTGAATATATTAAGCGCCCATCTGATGTACATCTGGGATTGGCTCTGGGGGGGACATCTGGAGCATGTAAAGCCTGGATGTGACCATTGCCATCTGCACTTTGAGGATGAAGTTTGTATTTGAATACCATAGTGTGCTGGTGAGGATTTTAGAGGCAGTTTTTGTTTCTGTTGTGGATTCAAAGCAGTTCTGTTTTGTTTGGGATTGGATCTGTACTTGGGTGTAATACATCTGTTGATTGCAGGCTAGAGTGTCTTACCAACATGTTCTCATGAGGCTTTATGGGGATAAATCCCATCTTGAGCTAAAATGCTGATGCTTTACTTTCTTAAACGTGGCCCATGTCAGGTTGAAGAATGAAAACAGAAGTAGCAATTTCTTTTTCTGTCTTGGTAAAATGTGTGTTCTGTTGCTGAAGTGACTGTTAGTGGATGATTCCTTTAGACAGAGTTGGAACAAGGTCTAAACTCCTCCACTGTAAAATACGCTTAATGGCTTTGACTAGTGGTTTTTTTGAGTTGTTTTGGCACATGGAAGATGTATAGCGTTGCTTCTGTATCTATGTACAGATGTGTAGACAGGTATCTATAGCTTGTTGCATAGGAAGAATAATAGGCTTTTTCCAGGGTTCAGATACAGTATGGTAGACTCTTTGTCATAAGATGAAATGGTAAACTCCAGCTTGGGTTTAAGCCTCACAAGCGTAAAGGAAAGCCTGCGTGCATGTGTTTAACCTCCCTTCATCTTCGTGATGATTTTTGGTTTTGAACTCAACCTGCAATGGCTGGAGAACGCTACCAGTGTTACATTTCACTGATCTGGACCCTGAAGTGACCCCTACTTACTTGATTAATGTAGTTGTTGTTCTCATAGACCTGACTAGTCTGCCAATCATAATGATTTCGTAGATTGATAATTTATTATTGCCATAAACCAGTTCACAGATCTCACCAATGCTATACCATGTACTACGTTTGAAAGACAGGGGTCTGTGTTTGTAGTACTTAATCTGTTAAGAATTACAGAGGTTTCCTTGAGTACCTCATCAACAACGTCCTGCTGCGTTGAGATCTGGGTTGTTGGGTACAGGTGCCTCAGTTTGGAAGTAACACTGAATAAATTGTTTTGCTTGTAGATGGTGAATTGAACAGGTGCTGGTAGTGGTGCTGTACTCAGAAATGGTACTGTATTGAACACCACGGGAAGTTTAAAACCAAATTAAACATGTTTTCACTTAGTCATCCTGTACATTGCAGTAGTCAAGTAACCATTTAGGTTTCTCTTGTTGGTATTGGACTTTGGAATAGTTACCTGCAGATAAGATAATGTTTTGGGCAAATGGAGTTAATTTGACCTCACAAAACCCTTTCTTGGCTTAACTTACTCTTCAGCATAGGTGGCTCTTGTATATACATTAAGAAACTGCATTTTTCTAGGTGAAACGTGTTCAAACATGGCAGCATCCAATATTTTAGGATGTGGACATGAGGTGAAGTACAGTCACTATGGTTTAGATGCTGTAATGCTCACTTGGTTGAGTTCTGCAGTTTATAGCTATATACATGTATGTAAACTCAACTTTTTTCAGTCTGGTATCTTTAACTTCCATTTTTCTATAGCTTTGCTTCCTGCTGCACCTTCACCGTCTTTTTTTTTTTTTTCCATCATGGCTGAGGCCTCTGCTGTAAGCGTTCTCGCTTCCAGATGAGTAGATCGTGGTGTGCAATAGGGGACTTGTTCTGAACAGAAAGGGAAATAGAAAGAAATCTTCCCTGAGATAAGGTAGTTATTAAGGTGGTGAGCTATACTTAGAGGAAGTAGTTTTCTATTCTGCTTCAGAGTATTTATAAGGTCAGCGTATTGTATAAAGTTGAAATTATCTTAAAAAAATAGTTCCTGCTATCTGAAATAGCATCTTCCCCAGTTGTTTGAAACAGGCATATTTGTAGCACACGCAGCTAAACCGTTCAGTTAGTAAAAGGCTTCCACAAAGTCATTGCTCTGGGAGAGACTACTGAGAGCAGCTTCTCTTCCCGTGGGAGACTCCATCTTCCTCCCTGCACATGCACCTCCAAGGAATTTCTTTCTGGCGTGTGTACCCTCAACTTCTTTTTTTTAATTTTTTACTGCTTCAAATACAGGTTTAGATGTTTTTAATCTATTGGACATCTATTATTTTGGCGTTGCTTACTCATCTGCCAGTATAAACAGATGTCCAGGCTCTGGTTTTGCTGATGGTGGGGTGAGCCCACTTGCGCAGCAGGCAAGGAGACATCCTCTAGCTGTTATTCCTCAAGTGCCTTCTGAAGTCCTTTGGCAGTTCTGACTCACTGGGTAGGATTTTTCCCCCCCTCACATTCACTTGGGCAAGAGCAGCGTGAGGTGTCTCCACGCTGTTTTTTCATGTCAGGAACAATGATGACAGCACGGTGTAGGGATGGTTTTGTCAGACTAATCATCAAATGATGCTGGTGTTGCCTGGGCCACTGATTCAGTAGGGTGATGGTAGTAGGAAGTGAACTGGCTGCAGAGCGTGGAGGGGGTTCTCATCTCATGTTGCCATTATAGCTGTGAATATTGAGCAGCTTTCCCCCGAAGCTGAAAAATAGTATTAGGAGGCAAACCAGTTACAGAGTTAATCTTTCTACTACACTTTTGAAGAGTGCCAACTCTTTGATGACCTTTCCAAATAGCCTGTTCTCATGCAGGTATGGGGGATGATGATTGTTTGGGCGGTCCTGTAGTTGGAAAACCTGGGGGCAAAGATGGTATTTGCCTGAGCTGAGAGTCCAGTGCTGCACAGGTATGCTAAACTCAACTGCTTGGCATTACTTTAACAGCCCTTAGGTTGGTTTTAGTGCTGGTCTTGATGCTTGATGGCAGCTGTGCAAGCACACTAGTTTGCTGCACCTGGGCAGAACTAATAGCAGTGTAGAGCTGGTGAAGAGCTGCTGTCTTGGCCACAGTGTGCTCTTGGAATCTCCTTTACCACAGAATGTGGCTTAGAAACCCTGGAGTGGAAAGAGCGGTGCGAGGCTGGAGCTGACGAGTCCTGCCAGCGAGCTCTGTGCGGTCAGGTGTCCTTGTAGCACATCCCTGGTCCTGCTGATGGAGATCTGTGAGCTGACTGCGTCCAACAATGCCTTTGTTAGCAGGATTTACTAGCTCGGACTGCTTATGAAAGCAGCTATAGCTCCTGGACCTAAACTGGCTCTGAAATCAGTATACTGGCAGCATGGAATTCTTTTAACCTACAGAGATTAATGAATAATATTGACATCAGAAGGGCTGAATTACTAAACAAAGCTATAACTTGCTTACATAAGGGAACTGTTTCCAAATCTTTATTCCTGTGGTGAGCGTTATGTTTTGGAACATAGTTTTGTTGTGTGGTAATCTGTAGATCTTTGCCCTGTCAGCACTACATTTGGTGCATAACTGAGGATATTTACTGGGGGGAAGAGGAGAAGAAGAAATCTCACTTGGCATTTACCAGACTCCTGAAAGGTAGTATCTCAGTAGAGCTTTTGAACCTAGACTGACGCATGTCATCTTCCTATGTGGCAATATGTCTGGGTCTGAACCAGAACTAGTGTGCTTTTCCCTGGCTGAAGGGCAGCTTCTAGCAGCGTGAGTCCTTGTCCTAGAAGAGCTTTTCCTTGCCATGCTGCCCTCGACACATATGAGGCAAGGCAGCTTTGGGAGCAAAAGCTTGTTTTACTGACCTTGCTGAATTGTTCTTATTCCTAACTAGCACAGCTGTGCTAGCAGGAGTTGCCAAAGGCTCAATGTCTTGTGTAAGCAGAAGGCCTTTGTCTCTCCTATGTCCGCCTTCCTGCACGCGCTGGAGATCTCTATCACTGTAATAGTTCTGACGTGGTCAGGTGTTGTTTGGTAGTTGAAATAGGTAGCACCGGAGTCTCGGATTGTTTCAGGTTTTCTGTAAATTTGATGGATACTGATGATTGATTTGAGTTGTTAGAAGGTTTTTAGTGTGCCTGTCCTTCCTCACTTGCCCCACTCTGTAAAAATCACCCCCAAACAGTGAAGGGAAACCTAGAAGCTAAATATTTGTGTAAAACAGGTGCACTTAGTTATTCTTAGCCTTTGAGCCCTGCTTGGAGCTCCTGGAACCTTGAAACATTACTAGGAGGCTGAGTTTTATAGGAAAAGCCTTTCTGGTGAGCTTTATTTTCTGGAGCACCAGATGTGGAATTCATGGGATGAGTTCTTTGGTCCCTTCTGTCGAAGCTGAAAACAGGGATCATTACTCCAACTGTAGGACTACAAATGTACATACAGTAATGGGAAGCAAGGTAGGTAAATGTTGTTTTTCTGGGAAAACCAGTGTTCTCTCTCAAATAGAATAGCTGTTGAGTGCAGCTTCAGGGAAACCAATGGCATGAAGAGAAATATAGGTAAAGACTTGGTTATAACATACGATGTGCACTCGGCCCAATTTCTCCTTTCAATGATATATTTAAGTTGTGGCAGCTCACAGTTTTTGCCTTGCTGCCTCCTGGGTTTTTTATCTAGGTCAGGGTGAGTAGGTTGAGGCTGGTTGTGATTCTCTTTCCCTCTGTACTTAGTGATCTAATTCTGAACTTCCCTGTAGTTGCCAAATGTCTAATGACATCCCTTGCAGGACTGGAGCTTGTTGGCAGAGGACAGGTCCTGTGCTTCCCAAACCACCTGTAGAAGGATTCTCACAAACTTTTACATTGTATGAAGATAACCACTGAATCTTGTCTTCTATTTACTACTACCTGCGCAGTTCAAACTTTGCTTTGACTTGATATGTTGCAGCTCCCACAGTGCGGTAGAGGCAGACGAAGCTTCAAAGTCTTGCTTCTGTCAACCTTTCACCAAAAGTAGGCTTCCAAATGTTGCATACGCTTAATCATTCTGAGTTCAGTGCTGTCTCCCCACCCCCCCCACCCCCCTTTCCCTTCTTGCTGCTTTGGTGAACCAGAGGGACATGGACTAATTATACTTTTCAGGGACAGTGGACAATGATTATGGATTGTTGGATGAGTTCCACTGTTTCTAGGGGCTTCCACATAGCTTGAATGTTTACTCTTGGCTCAGGCTTGCCAGGCTCTTCTCCAAGCAGAGCGTGTTGTTTAACAGAGCTCTGGTTATCAGGAGGAGGGGTATAGCAAGGCTTCTGGTGCACCAGCAGAGCTTTTGAGTGGAAGCTGTTGTGCCAATGTTGCCAAAAAGAACAATGTTAATATTAAATGGCTGAACCAGAGTATCCCCAAGAAGATGGGGTGATGCAGGAGGATTTCAGAAAGCCATAGAAATTGTAGCCTGTACCTTAAGAGCAGCATTGTGTAACTTTGTGGTGAGTTGTGAAGCTTCTTCGTCTATTATCTGCAAAAGCACAGGAATGAGTAATTCTGGTAAAATGGAGCTGAAGATGTATCGTGAAAGTTGGGCAGTAGCATTTTCTGTATCGGCTCGGCAAGTCTCGCTGTGTATGAGCAGTTAGAGGTGTTTTAGAACGTGTGCTTTTGGGGATACCAAGTTCAAGTTAGGCTAAGTATATATTCTGAATTTTAGCTTCTTTTGAAAACTGCTGCTTTTTTTTCTCCTCTAATAATAGGTTTCTGTGGGAGAAACTAAGAAAACTTTGGGCTTGGTAGAGCAACTGGTTGCTTAAAGATTGGCTTTGTGCAGATTTATATGCCCTTTACTACCTTTTTGTACCTTTTTTTAACCCATGCCCTGCAAGTAATGGCTGGGCAAGAGTCAGCACCTATCAGAATGTGGGCATCCACAGTTTGTTGGGGTGCCCTGCCTCAGCAGCTGCCATACTGGGCAGAACATACCACCGAGGCTCCTGGGGAAGTATGGGCAACTGAAGTTGGCAAGCTGATTTTTTTTTAACTATTAATCTTTTAGTAGTTGAAGTGCTGACAAATTCAGATGGTAGCTGTAAGAGCTGTGATAATCAGGGAGTCATCAGGGTACCCAAGATGTAAATGCTGAGTGATGGTTCCTCGACATAACTCATCAGCAAGTTGTATGGCATGAATTTCCTTCATCTTATATATGAGAGTCATTCATCAGAGTGACTTTTAAGTAGCTTGGAAACAAAATGCGATGGCCTGATCAGTTAAAATAAATTTCTCACAGCGGACTTTCCTTTCCACAGGATTCATTCCCATTACTGACTTATGATAAAACTCTGGAAAGATAACTATTTCAAAAAACCCCAAGGATTGTACGAGGGGGTGAGTTCAGTCTCTGCAATAGTGGGTTTGTAGTTAGCTTTCATCCCATGGCATTGCACAGCACACTGCCATTTGCTTTTTTTTTTTTTGTGGATAGCTGAAAATTGTGTATCACGGCTGGCTGGAAGCATAATCAATGCCGCATTGTGGATCCCTGTCAAGTCAGATGATAGTAACAAAAGTATAGCTAGAAAGTGTACAGGTCACCAGTGAACAAGGACAGACAACGGGCCTTTTATTGTGCACTCAGTGCTTGCTTGGATTGGCTGCTGGTGTTCAAAGGGTTGTGTGGCACTTCACCCAGACACTGACGAAACGGTGCCTTTTAATGGCTGCTTCTGCCATATAAAAGCTTTGTGAAATTTGACTTTTTAAAGGACTTACCTGGATTTAAGACTGATGAGAAATTGTACTCTGAGAACCCTTTAACTAAAGAAAGTGATAGGAAATGTAATTTGCATCCCTGGTGTGGTGAAGTAAATGTTTTAACATGTGCTTGTGCAGTCACTGCTGTCAAACTCTTGTTAAAATGAGAACTTGGCGCTGAAGTGTGTGTGCTTAAGTCTGGGTTCTCTTGCTGGGTGGTGGTGTGTTGTCATGTGTTCCTTATTAGTAATCCTGTGCTCCCTGCTTCTGGTAACGAGCACCAATAAATAGTGCCTGGAAGGTTTCATTACATGGATAACAACAGTGACTTAAGGCATGTGTCAGTTGTTACTGCTTTTGTGTTTAGAAGAAATGAGTTGCTGCAGGAAGACTTGTGGAAGGCTGCTTTCTGAAGGCTGGCACAAACTGGCAAGGCAGTGAAGGATTTGGTGCCTTTAAGGACCTTGCATCATTTTAGACCCAGCAGTGTGTTTGGGCAGCAGAGTCGTCCTCTCTACTCTCCTGGCTATTCATAGAGCTGCTATCTGCTGGTGAATGAGCTGGAATCCCACAGGACCTTGATTTCACATGTCTCCTGGGAATCATTGGTAGTGCTCAGGAGGACTGGAGACTGTTTGATGTGAGTTGGGTTTTCCTTTTCCCCTTGCTCTGCTTAGACACTTCAGGGTGAAGACGAAGAGGAAAACTGGAAGGGAGAAGGTTAAAGGACTGGGTGGTGGTTGGACTGTTGCTGTGAGCTGATCTCTGTACATGTTTCAGTGGTACTTGTGACATGGTAATTGTGATGAATTGCTTTGATCCCACTTTCTTTGGGTGGCAGGAGAAGGGGCTGCAATGCAATGGCCTGATGTGGGTGGGGAAGGGGGGAACTTCCCCTTCCCTTCACTGGCCTGTCTTTGGCTGGGTGCCAACTGATGATCACACCACAGCCCTGCTGGGTGCAGGATCAAGGAGAGGGTATTACAACACTTGTCTTTCTGCTTGCCTGAAAGGAGGCACATCTTTTTTCATCAGCATTTCCTGATGTTTCTCCCAGTACTGAAGTTGGGGGTTGGGGGGGGGGGGGAGGGGCCCTGTGTAGCTTTGGACAGCACCAGCTCCTGCTGCCAGGTGTTCCGTAACTAGTCAAGAACAGGACTTCTCTACCTCCTCACTGGTTTGTGTGACTGCTGGTGGCTACAGTTGTACTCACCAGCCCAAGCATGGAGATATATTTGCTGGTCCACCTCAGATGGTGCACTGCAGGTGTTTAAAGCTGTACCTGTAAATGTTCTGACTTGATAAATTTTTGTCAGCAAAAAGCAGGGCTTATGTGAAAGATGGCCGCTACTGAAATAGAGCTTCCTGGTATTAGTTCTTATTTTAGAGCAGACTTATGACTGAGATCTACCTTTGTAGGAAAATAACTTCAGTTTCATCTGTTGCCATACCACAGAGAATTACTGGCTAAATTCACCAACCCGTGTGCTGATCTTAGCCCTTCATGGAGTGCCACTGCTGAGGAGCAGAGTGTATTGAAATAGGAACTACTGATCTTATTTTTAGATAGGTATTTGAATGTCTATGCAAAAGTGAGACACATCAAGTGTGAAATAGATACTTACACTGTTTGGCTAATCTCTCTAATCCTGAGCAGCCTTTGAAAGGAGCTGTCAGAGCTACCACATTGGACGGCTAGCCTCCCAAAGATGCGAAGCTGCTACAGTAATTTTGGTCAAGTTATCTGTCCAGGAAGAGAGAAAAACCTCTCTGGGAAGTAAGATGCAGTGGAAGCATCACAGATTCCACCTTGATTTGCCAACTTCAGGGCAATGGTTTATGAAGCTCTGGCTTGTTAGTGCACGTGCTTGCTGTGAAGGTCATGGGGACAGCGCTGAAAACCTGATGCTGTCAGGGGTAGAGGGCAACGTTACTAGGAGGCGAGGAAGGGGGATGGTCAGGATGATTTGGGAAAGGCTGTGGGAAGGAAGGGTTTGCATTGCAGAAACTAAGCTCCTGTGGCTCCACCTCTCGGGAAGAAACCTGTTGTAAAATGGCAGAGTCAGTTTTGAGGGGGTGGCTAGTGTTTGGTATATCCTTCGGATGCATTTTCAGGCTACTTGCAGAGTACTCAAGTGCTTAGAGACAACATTTGAAATGTGACAATTCCTTTGTCTTGTTTAGTTTTATGGCATATGGAATCTGTTTAAACCCTGAAGTACAGGTAAGGGTATGTATAGAATTAGATGAAAAAAGCCAGTCTTAAAGATCACAAGTAGAAATCGGGTGCTGTGCCCCTTCTTGGGAACATACTATGAATATTTTGTAAAAGCAGTACTCGATGGTGACACTGGGTGCTAGGACTTGCTTGTCTTGCTGTGACAGATGGTCTTCTCAGTATTTAGAACAGTACATGGTGCACCAGGCAGTTGTTGCAGCAGCTCAGTCTAGAGCAAAAACTCTGCAGCCACATGCTGTTTGTGTTAACAATTGCAAACTTATTTAAGTTTTGAATTAAGATGTTTTCTGATTGATCCATGGTGGTTTGTTTTTGTTTTTAAGGTGTGCAAACAGATTTGGCTAGGCCTCTTCGATGATAGATCATCAGCAATTCCAGACTTCAGGGATCCACAGAAAGTAAAAGAATTTCTACAGGAAAAATACGAAAAGAAAAGATGGTAAGATAGCTTTGCAAATATAAAGATGGCCTCTGTGGAGTGAAGACAGACTGTTATCCTCGTGTTCTTGAGTGTGCCTGCTTTCTTGCGTGCTCTTTGGGCTTGATGGCACGGCTCTGAAGTGATGTGATTTCTGGAGTTTATTCAGACTTCCTAGGGGAAGCAGAGAAGACAAACTGTCTAAAGAAGCTTCTCCATGTGTAGTTCATATTGATGGAGCAGAAATAGCTTGAGGGGATGTCACCAGTGGTGTGAAGTTAAGGGTTTTGCAGGCTCTTAGGGGGTGGAAGACACGTGTGGTTTGTATTAAATAAGTGCTATAAGATATTGATGACTTGACATTCTAGTCTGTTTAAAAAAAAAAAAAAAATTGGCATATTTAAAGAGAGGATATTTTGCAAACTGCTGATAGAATTTGTTGTAGGGTCAGTGGTTCAAAAAGCCACGCTGAGATCTACCGGTTCTCACAAGAGTCATAGGAATGTTGAGCAGAACTTTGCCTGATAAACTTGTAAGAAACATTGCTCTTCTTGAATGTAGGTATGTTCCTCCAGAGCAAGCAAAGGTGGTGGCATCGGTCCATGCATCCATATCGGGGTCTTCTGCTAGTAGTACAAGCAGCACGCCCGAGGTGAAACCTCTCAAATCTCTCTTGGGAGAAGCTGCACCCACACTGCACTTAAACAAGGGCACACCCAGCCAAGTGAGTAGTGACAGAGCTGGAGGGCCCAGAGCTCTTCAGCACTTGTTCTTTAATAATTCTTGCAATAGCAACTGTTACCTAACAATATGATCACTGAAGACAGCTTTATTTTAGGTGTGTTGTTCAAGTATGCAGGTGTTGGCAGATCAGCTTCTAAATGAAGCCTGTTTCTGTTGACCAAATTGATTTTTTTTTTTAACTGATTGTTTCCAGTAAGCAGAATTTTCCTGTGTGATGGACAAGCTTCATTGTGATAACCTTTTACTTTGATATCTCTACAGCTTGAACCTAAGGTGATCTATTTTTTTTATGTTTCTTTTTCTACTTGAAAACAATGAAGTGGCTGATAGCCTTAACCAGGTGATGAGTAGTGAATGCGTGGGTGACGAGCATCCTGGTTCGTTCTCACTCGCAGTGTGTTCTGGAAGTGTTGGGTGGCTCTTAAGGAGTGCCTGTGTGCTCTTAATTAAAGCCAAACAACACTCTGCTTAGATTTTTAGAGGGAAGACAGGTTTTTGATTAAGTGTTTTACCTTGAGGATATGGGCAACTCCTGCACAAGCAGGTTTAGTAAAAGACCAGCTGGTTTGTATTGGCTAATGGAAGTGTTGTTTGTAGTCTCCTGTTGTAGTTCGATCTCAAGGACAGCAGCAACAAGAAAAGAAACAATTTGACCTCCTCAGTGACCTTGGCTCAGATATCTTTGCTGCTGCTCCTCCTCAGTCAACTGCTACAGCAAATTTTGCTAATTTTGCACACTTCAACAGTCATGCAGGTAAGTATCCTGAGCAGTATGTCGCTTTTTCATGTATAAAATGTTGGTTGGAATTTTCAGGACTGGCCTCCTGGCTTCTCCATGGGGTGTATGTCATTTCTGCGCCTCGATTATGTTGTGTTGCTCGAGGTTTCTTTTAGATCTTTATAAAGAAAGGTTGAAGACATAAAGGCTGATAATCCTGCTTTTTGAAGTAGGAGTTGCTATAGCTCTTTTCTGGGATATGTATGATTAGACTGTTTCTGCCTGTTACTCGCACTTGAAATGCTTCGGGGGAGAGAGTGAGAGGATGAGTAACAGTCTATAGAGAGAGGCTGATATTAGACCTTCAATTTTCTTCCTGAAAAATAATAGGAAGAGCATTGATGGAAAGAAAGCAGCTACAGAGACTGAGTTCACATGCACTGATGATACCTGTCAATTAGTCAAAAGAAAAACCGAGGCTTCCTGAGTTTAGAGTGACCTCCTTTTGAGTGCGTGTCTATTGGCAATCTGAATGCTGCCTGTGTGGGCAGTGTTCTGTAGTTTCAGGAAGAATCAACAAGCTCTGAGCATATGCATTGACTGCAGAAGAGGGTAGGCCTTGAATTCCTAAAGAATGACTTCAGTAAAATACATTGAGCCCTCAGGGTTTATTTTCAAGGGAAAGATCTTGAGCCATAGAAGTCTCTCCTAAAGAAGCTGATTCTGTGGTCACTGAAGTATGTTGTTGCTAACTAGCTTTGTAATTGTGGGAAAGCACCTTTGCCTGACTTCTCCAAATGGGCTTTTTTTTATCTGGTGTTTGAGAGAAACTGCAGTGCTGCTTAGCCAACAAGAATGAGAGAGCGCTCTTGCAAATCAGCCCTAAAAATGTTCACTTCAGGCACAACTGAGGAACAGAACAAAGAAGTGTGCTCTCCAAGTTAACTTCAAAGAAAAAAAAAAAAAAAAACTAAAATAATTTTGTGAAATGATTGGCTGAAGCCAGTAATGCCAAAAAAGAATTGTCATTGCAGTGTTTTCTGTAAAAAAAAAAAAAACAAAACACTTCAGATTTCATGTTACTCACCTTTCTGGAGTTACAATTAACTGAGAACTTGTCCTGCCTGGCCAGTGTTGTATAGTGTTACCAAAGAGGCTGAAGATACTTAATTCTAATGATTTATTCTTTCCAAACGAGTTGCAGGATGATTCTATAGTTGTTTACAATTAACTACTCTATGTGGGTTTCAGGAGGTGAAAATTCCATTCAAGAGCAATTGCACTTCTGTGTTCTAAATCTAGGTAGAAATCCACCGCCTCTCTGCTGGGTTTGAAGAGCAGAAAGGGATATGAGAGCTCCAGAGTAAACATGAAATTAAGAGAGTCTGTTACTTTCTGGTTTAAGTAAATGCTGAAAATGGGAGTTGAGAGGAATACCCAGTGGTACAGACTGGTTCTCTGCTTAGATAATTAACCCTTGTGGTCATTCCCCTAAGTTTAGAACCCAAAACAGTTTCAGGGCAGGTAAATCAGCTTCTACAAGACAGAAAGCCACTTCTGAGCAAGCAGTAGCTGAATGTGTATTGCAGGCTGGGTTTACCAAAGGTGTTTTCGAACTCGCTGGGGTAAAACAGTAGCAAGGCTTGGTCTGTGTGCAGAGACCTGGGGGGTAGCAAACTGACTTGCCGTGAAATGTCACAGACTTCGCAACATGAGGAGACTTGATGGGTCTGGCCACCAGCTTTGGCAAAAAAGGAGCTTTGAATGCTCGTTTAAGGAGCTGTGTAAACACAATGTTAGTAACCACTCACTGCAGCAGAGGATGGAGGAACCTGCACGGAGGCCAGCACTGCTTTCTTGGAGCCGATGCTCTGGTGCTGTTGCCCTTGGGCTCAGCTTCAGCCATGCTGATGGGGGCTGAACTCTGCTCTTGTGCTTCGTGTGCGCTAGGGTTAGACGAAGGAAACCACGGGAGAGCACTGGCAAATTTCAGGTCTCCCAGTATAAGTTCCTGTTGCTGCAGTTAAGGCACAAGCTGAGTGCGGTAGCAGAGGAACATCCGAACAAGCTGTCACCTCAAAAGTGTAGATGTAAAGCTTGAAAATTATGCACTAAGTGTAACTTATGCTATGTTCATGTTTTCCAAGTTCTGATGGACTAATCTGGCTCAGGACATGGTTGACAGGGAAACGTACGGACCTTCTGTTGATTGTCAGGATTTCATGGACAAAGTTCCATAACTTCTGCAAAATTACAAGATGTTGAAGGTGGTGGTAGGTCACTGGAGTTGGCATACTGGTAGCAGCACCAAAAAGATAACACGTTACCTGTGTACACAGGTCTGGTTGGCGTTTGATTGATTTTAGCCCCCTTCCTCCTCCCCAACACCCCTTACTACTTGTAAGAGGGTTTAAGACTTTTTGCGGAGCTTCTCAGGCACGCAGTTCCAGTTGAGTCTGTCACTGCTTGAATGTCCAGCTGTTTGTAACTAGATGGGGTGGTAACTCTTATTTTCTCCTATAGTATGGCCTGAAGGGAAGGCGAAAACTGGCATTCTCTTTGAAATAGCCTTGGATTTTATTTTGTGGATGCACTCTGAATGCTATCTTCTTGACATTGGTATTGCTTTTCCCTATTTATCTGCTCTGATTTAGCTTTTCAAAATCTGAATTTTCCAATGAAACAAATTTGTAAACCCAGCTAAAACTATTTGAGTGGTGTCAAACTAAATTCACCCAGGGAAGAAGCACTTGGTATATGAGGAATTGAAATTGCCTGTATGTTAACAGGAATACTTGGTAAAGTTTATTCCCAAAGAAACATTTGATTAGTCCCCAAATCTTAGTTTGGGAAGCCAGTGCTTAGAGCAATACCTGGTTTGGGTTCTGCAGGTGTCACTCTGGTAGTCTGTGCTTCCTGGCTGTGTTTCCCAGCCGCCAGCACTGCAGGCTCTCTGGGCCTGAGCTGGGCTTGGTCAGGTCATGCAGCTGCAAGTAGCAGCCAGCATGAGGAGGAGGGAAGCAACATGAACTGGTACAGCTCTGGGGAGGTCATGTGTGCAAGCTTACTCAAGGACACCTTACAGCTCTAGAGTATCGTGATTAATTTTGTCACGTGAAAAGAAATTAGATGTCAGGACGTAATCCTCGGAGGCTGTCATGACCACGGATTCAGTTGATACATCTGGTTTTTTTGTGTTGATTTCCCATATCCATTAACATCTTTTGTTCCTTTGCAATTACAGCGCAGAACTCTGCACATGCAGGTTTTGCAAACTTTGATGCATTTGGACAGTCTAGTGACCCGAGTAATTTTGGAGGTTTCCCCACAGCAAGGCAGTCTTCTTTTCAGCCCCAAAATCCAGGTAGAACTCCTAGTGCTTTTGATTAATACTTGATTGAAATAATCCTTACCTTTTTTATGTTGGAAGGTACTTAAGCTGAGTTTATTTCTTGCATCTGCCTGCTTTAATGCAACCAAGCCATCTGTAGCTCTGGGGAAACTCAAAATGAATTCCTTCTGTTTGGTGTTGATTTGCTTGTTTTATTTTTTTTAATTTTCCTGTTGCTACTCAGAAGTCTGATTTATGGCACTATGTGTTTGTTAGCTCTACACCTGAAATAACTAGGAAAAGTGAAATCTGTACTGCTTTGGATAGCTATTGAATTGACCCTTTATCTTGTAAGAGAAATGTTTCGGTAGACCCAAAAGCACATTGCAGTACCGAAGAAGTGCGTGTATATGCGTAGGTGTGACATAAGCACACACTTCAGCGTGCTTCACTTCAAGTGTAGAGCCTATTGCTAAGATTTCTTTTGCTTTCCTTTAATTTGATCATTCTTTACAACTTCTGCTTGAGCTTACACTTGCTGTTTGTCTAGATCTTTGGCTGACTGACTTATTTTCCTTTTTTCTTTTTTTTTTCTTTTTGTTCTGTTGAGTGTGGTGTTGTTTTAAACTTTTTTTCAAATTTTCTTTCTCCCTTCTTATGTTAACTTTAACCCACACACAATTTCTGGCTGCCCAGCGTTCAGAACGCTTTCATCTAGCTGCAGTTTTGGTGAATTTACTTCAGCTTTTCCTCTCCAGGCTGTACACAGTAAGTTCCACGCTGTGGAGAACTCAGCTTGCTTCCTTGTATGCCATTGTAGTCTAGCTCTGTCATTCTTGCTGTTGAGTGTGTGTGACCCTACTGAGGACGTGGGCAGAACGTGGTGTGGTCTGGCGTGCGAGTGGAATCCTCAACCAACCGCTCTAAAAAGCTTAATGGAACAACTCCTTTAAATCCAAGTACCTGACCTGCTAGATTAAATTGTCTGGACACCGAAGATTTGGAAGCTCATGGTTTCGTGTTCCAACTGAAGTTCCGTTGCGTGGGCCAGAGTCGGATATTTTAAAATATGATTTATGTATCTCTGACGTCAGTGGAGACTTGATATCAAGAGAGCAGTCTTGTGTTTCTCCCCCCCCACTCCTTTCCTGAGTGGATGTAGTCTAAAATCTGAAAACAGAGAACCCAACCACCTCTCTGAACCCAAGCATGAAATGATACTCATTTTGGACTTCTAGGCACTGTTTTGTGTTTTTTTCCTTAGCATGACAACTGACTTCTGAAATGGTTAAACATTGTGCCATTAAGTGGAAATAGCAGCTCTTCATTAGACACGTGCTAGGAGAATGAAGCTTTTGTAGTTGGAATAGTAAAGACCCAGACAAATACTCATTTCTCTAATGAAGTGTTGTTGTTGCAATTACTTGAGTAGCTAATAAATAGCATATAGTTTTTTTCAAATGACTGTGATTTAAGCTGTTAAGTTCAAGGGGTTTTTTTGTCCCTGATCTGCGGGCTGAAAAATACCAAAAAATATTTTTTTTGATTGCTCACTGTAACTTTGAAGGAAAGGGGAGAGAGTCTTAAATATGTGGGGTGGGCCAAGGGAACTTGTTGCTTGATGCACCCCCACAGAGGTGGGATGATTGTACCACCAGTGACTGCTGGAGAGACTTCTCTGTCTCAGGAGTGTTGATCCTGTTTACCGTCCTCTGTTCCAGGTGGAGGTGCTGGAGTGGTCAACACAAACTTTGCTCACTTTGACAACTTCCCCAAATCCACCAGTGCTGACTTTGGAGCCTTCAACGCTTCTCAGAGCAGCGCTGTGGCCAGTAAAGCTGCGGCAAATAAATCCAATCTCCAGTCAGCCGATAAATATGCAGCTCTGGCGAATTTAGACAATATCTTCAGCGCAGGACAAGGTACTGCACAGTGTTCTCAGATGTGCCTGTTCAGCCTGGCCCCAGGGGTGGCTGTGCCTGTCCAAATAACCCTCTCTCACAATGTCCAGTCGGTGGAATTTCACACCAGTGTGCCCTTGATAGCTGAGTGGTAAGACTGACATTGCTCCTAAGGGATGTCATCAGAAGACTGCTCTTTAGGAACTTGTTTCCTATCAAGATGAATAACTCTTACGTGGAAAGAGCCAAGTAATTATTACTGCAATGATGAAAATATATAAAACATAAATCTATCTTGTGTATTTCTGCTCAGACCTATAGTAAGGGCTTGTGGATGGTGAGCTACAAGTGGTTGCGGAGAACTACCTGAGTAGCTGTCCTGTCTCTCAACCATGATACGATTTGGCTTTGGTTTTTCATAAACAAGCAGTGATTCTTGTATTGAAGTTAATTTTATGTTAAGAACAAAGGCAAAAATAAAAATAGTTGCTCTATAGCTTTTCTTTTCAAATGGCATGTAAAGACTTGTGTTGGTTTATCACGTAGAGCTTTGTTCTGAAATGGATTATTCTGAGGGCATGTGCTTTAAGTCTTCTAGTTGAAGATGATGGTAGCGGTGAGTCATTGTTTTCCAGGGAAACCAGAGGCTCTCTGGAGCATCTGATGGAGCAGGATGCTTTGCTAAGAGCCAAGGGCTTGTTAAACTGTGTTTTTCCTGATGCCCTAGTGCACATTTAAGTCTGAAAGCTGGACTGTCTGTGCTCTTTGGTAGAGTTCTCGACATGTGGGGCAGAAAGTGAAGCTTTGTGGCTTTCAAAGCTGTGTCTTCCTTCCCAGGCGGCAGCGAGCAAGGAAGCGGCTTCAGCACAGCAGTGTCGGCATCGGCAGGGCCTGCGCTGTCAGCCCCCAACCAGTCCAGCGCCTCTTCGGACAAGTACGCGGCTCTGGCAGAACTGGACAGCGTGTTCAGTTCCACAGCGACCTCCAGTAACGCGTACACTTCCACCAGTAACGTCAGCAGGTACTTGTCACCAGTAGCTCACCTTCCACACTGGCTTGGGCTGGATGCTGAGAAGTACCTCAGAGCTGCTTCTCCAACCTGGTTTGGGCTGGATAAGAGGTAGCTCCGAGCTGCTTCTCCAAGCTGGTTTTGTTGCTTACCTATGTGGTGCACTGACGAGCGAGTTTAGAGGTACTACTGAAGCTGTCTCCTTGGTTGTAAGTAGTAGCAGTGCTCTCTGGTAGGATATTAGAAGAAAAAATTAAGAATACTTGTCAGCAGAAGGGTCTCTGTGCCTTTCTAGACACTATGTGCTAAAGCCGTTAGATGGTAACACTTCCCTGTATGGAAGATTTGCATGCTCACTGAAAATCGTCCCCGGTAAATGAAACAATCAGGAAATGATACAGGTATTTATAATGTAAATGGTGCCAGCCACTTCTTTTTTTTAGACCATTGAAGTAATAAATACCAACTGCCCGTTAGAGCCCCGCTTGGTATTGCGAGTGCCCCTCGAGCTTCTGCTTTTGCAACCTTTCTGCTGATGGCCTCTATTCGATGTCCTTTCTCCTGCTGGTGGTGGAGGTGACTTCTCAGAGCGCAGCCCTAGTTAGGGTCTCTGACCAGTGAATAGTAGTGCGGTTTGCAAGTGGCACGTTAACGTGCCTTTGCTGGTCATCTATGTGCCAACGGTAACTGTAAGTTGCATTTCATTGTTAAAACAAGCAATTCTGACTTCACTGGATCTATGAATTATTTGCAGCAATGCTTTTGGAACAGTACCCGTGGCTGCTACTGCACAGACACAGCCTGCATCTTCGAGTGTGCCTGCTCCCTTCGGAGGTATTTAATTGTTACTAACACCTTTTGTGGACTGTAAGCAAACATCTTACCCTATTTCTAGTTGATAGCGCTATGCTCTAACAGTAGAGATGTTGAAGCTAATAGAGGATGCCAAAGTAGTACTGTTCTTGGGATGCATTTCAATTTAAGTGTTTAATTATCAACTCCTAACTTGTCAGGTAATTTTAGATACGCAACTATCTCGGTGTAAGTTTAATGCGAGTCGGATTGGCTATTTGAAAAATATTTGATTAAATAAATTACCTGCTTGATTGTTTATTTGTTTTAATCTTTCAGCAACACCTTCCACAAATCCATTCGTAGCCGCCCCTGTTGCCCCGGTGGCACCTTCAACAAATCCATTCCAGACCAATAGCCGAGGAGCAACAGGTTAGGAAAAACCACTGTTTGAGAAACCTTCTTTCACGATGTGCAGTGATGCTTGCTTTTGTTCTCATAGCTCTGTAACTACTTCTTTAAAGACCCTGTACTACCTGTCTCTAATCTATTTGCTGTGTGTGTTAGTGTAGAGCACGGTGTTCAGGAATAGGCTGCAGAAATCAGCTCCAACTTCGAGATAAGAGATGGCTGAGGATGTTCTTTTCCTGTCTCTGGCTCAATCTTGGGACTTCAAGTGGTGGCCATGAAAACTGTCATGCTGCTGACGATCTTCTGATGCTACCTAAGCTATTAGTAATCCATGTATTACTGTCTGGGTACCTTCTAAGAAGAAAACCTTGGCTTTAAAGCATGCTTCTTAGCAGGTTGCCCTGATACTGGGGGTCTTGAAAACCCTGCTGCTAAGCTGGTACACTTGATTTAATTAACTGCTTTATTTCAAAGTTCTGAAAGCCCTCAAAACCAAAAAGCTGGAGCTGGAACCAGGAAAACAAGGCCCTGGGGGCTGTCAGCTCCTGACCAGTCCACTTGTTCAGTACAGTGGTGGTGTCCTTTATTTTATTTCCTCTTGGAACAGTCAAGCAAATGTTTAAAGATATCTTGACATCAGTTTTTCTGGGGGAGGATTCTGTGGAATCATAATTCCATAGACAACAACTTGGTCACCTTTTGAAAAAGGAAAATGGTTTTGGTTTAAAATGCAGAGCGGGGATTTAGATGACTGCTGCATTATGCTTATGATCCTCTCCAAAGGCACTGCTAAACTTTGGGACTTGTAGCTATTAACTGGCCTTCCAGATTCTGGTCTGCCAACATGTGTGTTTTAACAGTCAGTTGTGCTTTCCTCAAAGATGTAGGGAGGTTGAATTAAACTGATTGGGCTGAGTTAAAACAGAATTGATCGAATTCCCCTCTCTGCTAAAATGAGTTCTGTTTGCTCTCCCTTTGGAGGTACTGTGCAGCTAAAATTTCTTTAGCTTTAGTGCCTCGAATATCCTTTTTTTTTTTTTTTTGCCTTTTATTTCATTTCCAATTGTGCTGTTTTGAATCATCATGAAGGACTCATGGCCTCTTGAGATAAATGGGTTTGAATGTGGCAGCTTTGTCTGAACCGCTGTCATAGGCTTGCAGGGGCTCCAGCCCTGAGGCAGCCGTGCTGATGTAATCAACTAGGGGACAGAGGGGATGACTAGGATTCAAGAGAAGGTTCCACCACTTTCAGCGTACGGCGGACGCTTGTAGCTTTGTCCTCTTATGCTGAGCTTGCTTTCTGCATGAACTTTGCTGTGTGTTCCCTGAGGGAGCTGTTCTGTAGCACTTATTTCCAACAGGTTCCTTACCTTAATCTATTGCTATAGACAAATTGTTTGGTGCATATCTGTGTGTCTATTTCTCTCTCTATATAAGTAAGAAATGACCACTGAAGAGCGTATCAATGATTTGATGTTGTCTGGTCTCTTTGTGGCTTCCATAAGGCCTCTCGGGAGCAATGCACTCTCACATATTTCCTCAGGCTCATTTTGGTAGGTGGCCACATTTGGTATCGAGTTTCTTGTGGCTCATTGTCTTGGCTTGTCAGAGCTTATCGACAGCTATCTGGTTCTCTGCACGCAGAATCCCGGAGGGCTTTCCAGTGTTTAAAATGGACTGGGAGTGGGTATCTGGCAACTGGGCAGTGGGAGAGGAGAGCACACCCAACCTATTGAGCAAACAAAACAAAACCATTATTGGTATCCTCTGTGGTCATGGTCTAAAGCTGACGAGTTGAGTGACTCTTCAGGTGTCTACCAACAGTAGCTTGATGCCTTTTGGGATATCCCAAGTCTCTGCTCATGTTGTTGTGATGTTTGTTGGCTGCTTCAGCAGTTTTCCTGTGAAATAACTGTTCGCTAACCATGACTTGACCAATGTTAGCGCACTGGTTTTGCACATACTTTGTCGACAGTTGATGTGTGTATAGTGTCTTGCCCTTGAATACTACTTAGGGTAAATTTTTCGACAGATAACTAAACTGTATCCATTAAATATCTTAATTTTTTTAAAACAGTTGAACTTGCATAAAATGTTAACTTGAAACATTTCAAAAGAAATGTCCTGTCTAATGCTTAACTGGAGAAAAAAAATGACTGCTGGCCTGTAATTGTACCCAAACCCCTCTGTACACTTCTTGCAAGAACACCTCCCAAAAGACTGAATAATGGTTTTGTTACTCTATTTCTGCACTGCTGTGCTCCCGTTGACCTGCTGAAGGCCTGTGGAATTGCCTATGAGCTGTGCACTCTTTACTGCAAACACTGAGCAGAGAATCAGATGAAAAGTTTTGGATTACTTATTTGTTTGTTATAAGTTGTACTCAACAGCAAGAGCATTTGCAATAGGAACTTGGTGTGCATGGTGAGAATTTCCTTTCAAGTGGCAGTAAGGATGGGATGTAGAGAGAGGGGATGCATGTATCCCTTAGGATTTTGGGGTTGTTTTGGTTTTTTTTGACTTGCGGCTTCATGTAATGCTGCTTGAAGGATCTTTCATGTTTTTCTCAGGAGGAGAAAACTAGAGGGGCTTGTGCTGCCTGAAAGTGCTCGCTGCTGATCCGTACAGAGTAACTCTGGGGGAAGTGTATGATGATGTAGAGAACATGAAAAAATTCATTTCCTTTGCAGAAAGCACATCTGAATGTGCTGGATCTAGTAGACTAAGTGATCCCATTCGCTTCTCAAGTGCAGAATCGCGCACCTGGCTGGTGGGGTATCAAATGGGATTCTGTGGCCATAGAAGCCGAACCCACCTTCCGTACAGTCCCCGGGGTGCTAGCAGACTTCCCTGAACATGGCGTTGTAATTTGTCCCACAGTAGTAGTGGTTCCTTACCAATAATGGGATGTTTTTTGCCCACCAGCAGCAACATTTGGCACTGCCTCCATGAGCATGCCCACGGGGTTTGGAACTCCTGCCTCCTACAGTCTTCCTACCAGTTACAGCGGCAACTTCCAGCAGCCCACCTTCCCAGCCCAGGCGGCTTTCCCCCCCCAGACGGGTTTTGCTCAGCAGCCAAACGGTAGGTCTGTGGGTGTGCCCGTCACCCTCCCACTCAAACCGGCAGCACCGGAAATGTGCTGAGTCTGCCAGGGAGCAGCCATGGGCCTGGCATTCCTCTCTGAACCAGCTGGTGGTTTGAGGGGTACCTGGGCACTGCTGGCTCTGCAGCTCAGTTTCCTCACTTGGCTGCGTGCAGCAGTGTAACTGCAATTCTGCCATCATCTGGTGCTAAATTGCTAAGTGTTTTCAGGCTTCCAGGGTTTTTATGCAAGAAGGATTATTTGTCTCCATTTTTTGAAGGGTCTGCAACCACTTAGAGCATGTTCTCTTGACAGAATGCAGGCAGGATGAAATTGGGCAATACTTTCTCCCTAACTTGTAATGATAAAATAAGGTTGAAAATAATTGTCTGTGTAGGAATCAGAAGTGGATTAGCTCGCAACAGTTGAAAGCAATTAAAAAGCCCCATTATAGTTTTTTCACACTCAGATTCCTGGCTGTGCTTAAGGAGGTTCAGTCCTGCTGGTAGTGCAGTCCCAGCTTCCACTGGCTTTTGCATGGGAGCTGTGGCCAAGCCCTCTCTGCAGATTGGTTACTACTGTTAATACTTCTCCCTTCTCTTTCCAAGGAGCAGGTTTTGCTGCCTTCGGACAGGCAAAGCCTGTAGTAACTCCATTCGGACAAGTTGCAGCTGTTGGAGTATCTAGTAACCCTTTCATGGTGAGTTGCTGCATAATATTAATAACTTGTCTGTGTCTGAAAAGGCAGAATCCGTAATGCTTAATTTAGAGACACAAAGATTGGTTGGGGTTTTTTGGGTGCGAATAAGCACGTGAGTCTCCTAAATGCAAGTCTGTATTGAAAGGGCACAGCATTTGTAAGGCTGTTAAATCCAAACAGAGGTACTTTATATGGTGTGTTTGCAGTATGGTCATTGCGGAGAACCACCAGATAAAATAAATTGCAACATAAGCCACAAATATTTCTAAATAGGCAGTTTTCTTTTTCGTATGTTCTGTGTTTTGTGTGTTACAATATGGGGGGGGGAAATGGTAAATCTTTATCTTACTTTCCCTCTTTTGTTTTCCCTCAGGCTGGTGCACCAACAGGACAATTTCCAACAGGAAGTTCATCAACCAATCCTTTCTTATAGCCTTATAGACACTTTACCCAAAAGAACTCTTATGTGGTCACATAACATCTCTGCGCCTCTTGCACTGTTGTCTTGTTTCACTGATATTAGCTTTAAACACAAAAAGAAGTCTTTAAGAAGTAAAAAAAAAAAAAGCCTGCATTGTGTACCTTTAAAAAAAAAAAAAAAAAACACCCAAGAAAGTCAACCCCCTCCACCGGTAATAATGTGCAAACCAGAGGGCTGTGGTAACATCATTGAGCCTGCCAACGGGCAGGCGCAAAGTAGCGGTATCATGTATATTAAAATTGGCTAATAAGTTATTGCAGATACCACGTTCATTATGCTGCAGTACTGTACATACTTTTCTTAGAAAAATAGCTATTTGTGCATATCAGTATTTGTAACTTTAACACATTGTTATGTGGAAAAAAAAAAATGTTACTGGGAACTAGATCAGCCACTTGAAGGTGCTGTTGTATCTCTTGGAATGAATGAGCTACATCATTTTAACCAGTGGTATCAGAAGTCATGAAGTTAGATGGAAGGTTTGTTCATTTCTCAAGATGTTTTCCTTTCCTGAGAGCTCTACTATTTATACATGCCTAAATCTCTAATGTTAGAGGGAGACCTGTCTGCATAATAAAGCTGATCATGTTTTGCTACAGTTTGCAGGTGACAAAAAAAATAAATATTAGAAAAATCAACTGTGTAGCTTTGTTTCCGTGCAGTAACGGTTGGGTTAAAAAGCAAGTGCGGTGAGTGTTGGCATGGCCGAGTTACCAGGGGCAACCTGTGCAAATAGGAGGGAAGCAGCTGCCTCCCTTGGGTGTGTGTTTTGTGTCCCAGTGCTGGAGCATCTTGCTGTCCTGGCACAGTGACCTTGGGGTTATTGTGAAGGAACAGCTGTGGCACTGGAGGCTGTGAGGAGGTGGCTCCTCCAGGAAGGGCTAGCTGCAAACAACCCTGGAATTGTGGGCAGCCAAGGACAGGCTGTAAACCAGACTGAGCTGTGCTGAGGAGAGCAGGTGTAAGGGCAGGGCAGTGTGGGGGCAATGGCAAGCTCTCCTTCAAACCTAAAGCAGCTCAGGGAGATCTGGGGAATACTGAATTCTTTGCTTTTTATTTAGATTTGACTGGAATGTTTTCTGCCACACTCAAATGGAGTTTGTAAATGGGGGGGAAATGTCTGGCTTGTTTAGTCTGTAATAGTGAGGGGGTCCAAGAAAAGTGCAGCTCTGTAGGGGAGCAGACAGTCACTGGTGACAAGGAGTTTTAAACGGAGTTTTAAATTGAGGTTTTTTTTTTTTTTAGAACTCTGGTGACAGTTTTAAATGGAAACAACTTGGCTTTGGTTAAGGTGTACTACTGGAATGAGGCAAATCATGTCAGTATCTTGTGAATGCACCAACTGCACACTTCCTAAAGGTGTCTGAGCTGGAGAATCAAATTATAACAGCTTTCAAGATGTCAGGAGTTGGTGACATCAGGCTGATGCTTGGGGAAAGGCTGTGGAAGCTGCTTTGAGAGGGAGGCAGCTCTCTGAGGCTGAAGACCTTTCACCTGTGAGTGGCTGCCTGAGTGTGATGTCAGCTTGTTTCTAAGGGAGCTGAACAACTTCTCTGTCTCTACAAACACCGGGGTGCCTGTGCTTAGTGCTTTGGACTTGTGTTGGCTGCTTCCAGTGGGGTGTAGTATTTTCTGTAACTTGGGTTTATTTTATCTCCTAAAGCTTTGGAGACCCCAGAGAGGGGGACCAGCAGCTTAACACAGCAAGCTGCTCTCAGTAGCAGTCCTCACTCTGCTGTCCAGCTGTGTCCTGTTGGCAGAGGTAAAGCACCAGGGAAGTCTGTCTGTCCCTTCTGAGGTGGACTGCTGGATGGGGGGGGGGGGGGGGGGGAGTTTAATTCTCAAGGTTCTCAGGGAAATTCCCTGAAGAGATCCCCAGCGAGTGACGGTTTCCAGCACATGGGTGATGTCCTTGCTCTCACCCCTGGTGTTTGCCATGGCACAAATAGCTGTGGCGGTTCCCTGTGCTGACCCTTACCTGTTTGGGGGGTTGGGGGGCACATCAGTGCAGTGGAGGGTGGGAACCTGTGAGGACTCAATGTTTGTGGAGCATTTAAATGTCCTTGTGGGGAATGGGACCAAATCATCCCCGTGTCTCTTCGAAGAAATGAAGGGCCATGTAGAAGGGGGTTGCTCCTGTGCTCTCTGCTCCTAAATGGATGGAAATGAAGGTTTGGGTGAGGGCTGTGCTCTACAGCAGGGTATAACCCACTTTGGGACATAAAGAAGCGTCCTTAGAGGAAAACTGGTTTATTGATAACTTGCTCAAAAAATGCAGGTAACAAGTTGCAGCTGAAAAAGCCTTGGGTTTCTTAAAGGCTTCTGTGGCCTGTTTTCCAGCCGGTCACTGTGGTGCTGTGGGCAGCTGCTGCTTTAGATCCCCTGCGATTACTTGAAGGTCTTCTGTCTGTGAATAAACTGCCTTGGAATTGAAGCACTGGGTGGAAGTGAAGGTTGGAAGGTTGTGCTCTGTGAGCTCTTTTGTCACAAGGTTCAGGCAGCAGTGGGTACGCACTGCTTGTGCTCGCTGGGCACCAAGACATGCTTTGGTGCCACATGGCTACATTTGAGTTGTGAAAAGATGTTTTGAAGTCTGTTGGGTGAAGGAAGTAGACAAAGTGGCTCATGCTGCTGCCACAGCTCTGGAGACTGCCAGCTCACCAGCAGCCCAATTCATGGCTCGTCTGGGTGTGATGGGTCTCCATGTTTGTTGTTGGGATGGCAGCTTGTCTGTCCCCACTGTCACTGAGCGGGGCTTTCGTCAGCCCTACCGTCCCTTCTGCGTCTCATGGAGATAATGGTGTATGCGCTTCTGAGCAGGAAAACACCAGCTATGAATGCGAAGTAGCTGCCGTAAATGAGAAACTGGGGAATGGAGGTGGAGAAGGAAGAGCAGGAAGAGTCAAAACCCACTTTTGCTGTTAGCTAATAATCCTCAGCGTGTCCCCTTCCCTGTCACCCAAAATGATCTTATCTTGGAAACACTCCAGCTGTCTGGCTGCCCGACTGTAGGAAGCCTGAGGTTGTGAGCAGAGGGGGAGAGAATGCTCTGGCACATGCTTCCCATCTGCACCTCGGTAAGCGGGGAGGGCAGCTGCCTGCGCGCTGTGGCTCTTCTGAAGTGCTAGAGGCTTGGATCTCCTGCAGTACATAAGTTTTAAACTTAGAAATTAAACAGAGAAGCAGGAGAGCTGTTAACTTGAGAATTACCATACCTCAGAGGTGCAACTAACAATGTATGTTAGAATTGCCTTAGCAACGGACCAGGAGCTGACCTTTCAGCTCACCCTTCAGCTCGCTTCCTGCTGCTGCTGGGGCTATTTTGACAGTAAGCTCATGGACTGTAAGCCTTTAAGCTAAAATCAAGCCCCTGGGTAACAGGTGGTCGTCTTTCTGTTCTGATCTGTGAAAATATTCCTTACATCATTACAGGAAGGTAAAATTGGCAGGACTGGAGGACAGGTAGGTTGTGGGAGCTGCTGCCAGCTCTCTGTGAAGTGGTTTTCAGGGGAGTAACAGTTGTAGGCCAGCACAGCTCTGGGTGTCCTCCCGCAAGCTGCTCCCAGAGGAGTGGAACCCACCACAGGAGGAGAGAGCGGGAAGCAAGCGCTGTGCATGTCACGCAGCTTTACCTGGGTGCCGATATCCAGTCCCAGGCCTTTTGAATCTACCACGACAAGAGTGACGATGGTCTGAATCACCAGCGCGATGAAGTTATTGAAGCCAAACATCAAAGCGTAGCGCTCCATGCTGAGAGTGATGGCGATCTGGAACCTGGAGGGGAACCTGCAGGTGAGCTCGCCTCTGGAGTTTGGGAACAGGTTAGTGTGCACAGTGGATTCCTCAAAGGATAAAACCCCTTCCCTCTTGGCTATTAGTCTGTAACAGCTTCACTGTGGCAGAAATCCCTTGTTTTTCTGGCTTGGGCACTTGTGTCCATCCTACTTAGTTTTACTGGGATATTTCTGCTCAATAAAGACCTGTGCGTGTTGGTGGGATTGTTCAGAGAAGACTTGTACGTATGTCATTGAATAGCTAGATGCAAAATGAGGTTGTTTCTGAGTTGGAGTAACCTACAGTAAGGGTTATGTCATATATAGTTTTAGTCATAGGTTTGTATAAACTAGAAATAATATGTGCTGCTGGCATGACTTAGTTAAAAACCTTATTTCTAGGGAAATGGTCAGTAAAACTTGTATAAATGTCAAAACATGACACCGATGTAAATTAATTAGAAGAGTTGTGTTTGGTACTTACGTGGCTATAGTGATGAGGAGCATATAGCAGGCTTTGAAGGCCAGGTAACCGGCATAACAAGCCCAGATGTTGTTAGTGAAGTGCATGAGGAACAGTGACCCAGCATCCATCGCAGAGAAAATTCCCAAAGCCAGCTCTCCAGAAAGATCCCAGTTTACTTTGACGTATCCAACTGCCATGGATGTTGCTGAACCTAAAAATTGAAAAATTAAAGCTCTGAAACATGATCATCCTTGTAGAGCCACGGTGTAAGTGTCCAAATGGAAGCAACACCTTATACTGATGTGTGGGGCTTTTTTTTAAAGTAATGTTTGAAGACCTTCCTGATAAAGTTGTGCAGCAGAATCACAGCTTGTCACTCCTGTTGTTTGGGTACTATATACTGGTGGTGGTTTCTCTTGACCTTTGTTCTCACAGAGATAAACAGAAAGGCACCAGAGACATTGCTTGAAGAACCCCATGGGCACGGGATGGCTTAGAAGCAGCTGCTAATCAGCTTTTTCTTACCTAGAAACGTTGCTATTGCTTCCACGGCTCCATTGTACACAGCCGAGCTGTGGGAGGGGGCTCGGGAGTCCCACAGCACCTGGAC
>JANHGN010020805.1:0-25364 GCA_024605025.1 Megaceryle maxima
AACCAAACAAAAAAATCTTTATCTGCAAAAAACATAAAAGACCCCTGCAATCACCTTTTTTTTTCTTTTTTTCTTCCCCCCCCCCCCCCCTTCTTTCTTAGGCTTTAACAGAACAGCTAAAACTCAATAATCTTCCCGTTATGAATATGTATAGGTTAGGACAAAACTTCTGTCAGGCTATCTTGCAGCTCTTAGGTTTTTTGATCATCTTGGTCAAGTAAAACGGCCAATACAGAACTGACCTGCGTTTATCCTGCCATAGGGTGAAAATATGAACTAGATAATATCCAGAGATACTTGCTTGCCCTTTGACTTGCTGAGTGACATAAAATGAACCATACTGCAGAAGAGTGGGATATTGAACTTCTCCCTGCTCCATCTATATTTTTATGAAGAAAAAGAATTATCATCAGTCAGTTTAAGAACAAACTTTTTTCCTTTCATGTTAAAATTTCATAAATGTTTCATTTGAAAAGCAGTGAATACATTTTGATTAATTGTTAATCATTATGTAAGAAATTGTTTTGAAATTGCTACTTGTGCAGTACTTCAGCTGTGGAATGAGCAACTCCAGCAATTTATGCATTACCTACCTAGTAAATGATTTCAAAATTATTCACTCTGGTGAGTAGGAGCTATCACATATGTTGTTATTAATCCCTTTTCCCTTGTTTAAAGCTGTAGATGGTCATTATCACTCTTCTTGGAAGTACCTATTGCTTTTTGGTGATGGGGCAGAGAAGTTACTTTTTAATGTTGTGGTTTACTTGAGGAATTTCTACGTCCTTAACTGTGACTGAGAACTTTTTTTAACAGGTCACTTGCAAAAGGGAAACAAAATCTAAAGTTGTCCCATTTTCCTTTTCCCTAAATCTTTTATTCATCTAGTTTTTCCTCCCATAAGCTATGCTTTACTTTAGAGAAAGGAGGTCTTGTCCAGCAGAGGGATATCAAAGCTGACCAAACAGCAGGAGACATTTTCATTTTAGTGAGAGAGGAGAACAAATAGATGTGTATTCCCTGACCCCAGCCTTGCAATTACAATTAGAAAGAGGTGTATACTAAAGGTTGAGTGTGTCAGAGTCAGCTTGCTCTCCACAAGAGGTAAAAAGAGATAGTTGAATGCTGCAAATCGTGTGGGGTCTTCATCCCTCCAGTGTGTGATTCGGTTTTGTTTCGGGAGGTTTCTTTATGGCCTTCCCCCCTCCCCTCTTTCCCTTCCCAAGGAAAGGGACTGGAAGGCAATCGATACAAATGGTACCTCTGTGTGTTTTCACACAGCAGCATCAGGTTGTCAGGAAGCATCAGTATTGTCTTGAGTAAAATAAACAGCAAATTCCAATAGCAAAGTTTTAGTCTCTATTTTGAATGTGTGGATATATGGCTGTGCAAATGCAGTGGCCTAAAGTTAATAATCCATTGAAATGGTTCTTTTCAACTGTCTTGATCTTCAAAGTACTCTTGACAGATAAGAAATGTTCTATTGCTTATCTTATAACCACATCCCTTCTGGGGTACATCTGGAATAGTTATGTAATAGAATATTTCCATTTAAATATATTTTAAAAATTGTACTAAACTCCTAATACTTTTTTTGGTTTAAATTACTGATTGAAATATTTTGGATCTTTGCAGGATAGTGGGCGTAGTGTCCTGCTTTCAAGACAAAGAAGCTGTAAATGAACAGTAGAGATTTTTAATGCATGATGTATTTGACATCAGTTTATTGAATCAGATAAGAGATCCTTGTGACTGTCTACTTGCTGAGAATAAACCTGCTGGTATTTATTTGGGAAATATTCAGAAGACATCCATTTGTTAATGATCCATTGCATGATCTGGCATCTGGTAAACTAATGTATTATCATCTTTATGGTGAAAGTCATCACAAATCAGTAAGGATTTTAAGAACCATTCAAGTTCTTTATGCTTTCTAAAATCTACGAAGTATGGTGAAGATTGTTCTTATTAGCAGCATTATTGAATGATGATAACCTGAGACGAACCTCATAGTAGAGGCTGTTAGCACAGACAGTAACAAATGTTAATTCCAGAATTAGTTTCCCTTTTAAGCAAGCAGGTGGCTGTGGTTAGTAGAGTTTGTTTTCTGTACTGCGTATGGATACAGTGGAGTGAATTTTTAATGGAATCTTGTAATTTAAACTGTTTTACTGATCTCTTCACTGAAGAACTGAGCATCTGGAGCTGACTTGATTATATTTGTTTCAGTGAGACTTCTTATGGTGAGAGTTATTTTTTTTACTTTTGAAACTGTACCTGTGTGCCCTTGAATGTGTAACAAAGATAAAGCCAAGATCCTTTAGATGCTTCCAGAGGATACAGTTCCAAACATAGCTTAGTCTTCCTCAGAGTCTTGCCTGCATTATGACAATTTCCCTTGCCTCTTCTGCAGTTGGTCAGAACCTATCAAATAGTATTTAAACATTCTTGGTATTTCACAGAATTGGTAAAAATATTTTTTCTGACTGTCGGATTCAGTGTCTTTCCAGATGGCAAAAGATCAAAATGTTAAATTTTTTAATATGCAGCTTCAGTGTTTTTTGTGATGAGTAGCCAGCTAGGATTATATGCTTGGTTGCAAACACCCAAATTATAGAATCAAAACTTGTAGAAGTGGACAGATCATTGAGAGACGAAGACTCTGAAATAGATGGGGCAAGATTTATTCCTTCTCTGAAATGAGCAAGTTCAGGCAATAACATTTGGAGATGGAATCTCTAAAACCCATTTCAACTGTCAGGATCTTCTTGTTAGTTTCTTCAGTTTAGTTTGGTGTCAGTTTTCTCTTTTAGTGGACTTAAGAGGCAGTAGATAGGGATGCAGTGGTGGTGATTTAAAGATGGATGGATGCAAAGCCTATTTTTGAAAAGGCCAGACATCTCTCTCTACTTCTTTCTTTATTTGCACAATAACTGTCTTTCAAATGCTTGTCACCTTTTAAAGTTTATATCACTTGTTGCAAAGGTTGTCATAGTGGTTTATTTTCCATCGTAACTATTCTGTGTAAAGCATTTCTTCAAATGTTCTCTTTGAAGATGACCTTTCCTTAGGTGAAGTTCATGCCCTTTGCTGTTATATTTGACAGAAGCTTCTATAGCCTTATAAACTATATCATTGTTCTTTTACAAAATTCTTGTGTAACTTGGCAAGATCTACTATTAATTTCTTTTTCCCAAGACTAGACCTCATACCTAATTATTATTATCATTATCCTATATCTTCCAATACCTGAACAATTGAGTGATATCTTTCTATCTTTATTTTTGCTCATTTCTTATAAAGCAGTGAGTGGAAATGTGAGAACTGTTCTGCATGTGCTCTGTCTCTCATATATTTGCAGTAGAGATGTTCCTCTGACTTGCAGCATGTTCATACATGAAACCATTCAAAATCATAGAAATAAGTAGTATTTTTTGCTTTTGAACCCACAGTACCTATAGGATTTAATTTTCAGTGTTGTTTTGTTTGGTTGTTTTTTTTTTTTTTCCATAGGAGGTTTAGTTCGAAAGATATTTCTGTATAATTGACAACTGAAGAAATGACCCCATTTATGGCTATAATCTGTACTAGAAAAAGTCAGTTACAGACCAAAAGCAACCTAGGTTTTTTATCAGTTGAAATGCTGTACAAGTTCACCTACTTGCTTTAGAAATATCTACACAGAGTAGCAATTTGTCAAGGAAATTTTGTGTGAATTTTCTCTCAACTTTGCAGTAACTGGTTGAAGGTATTTTTGGTTCTGTAGGAATGTATTTACCAGAGGAAGAGAACAACAACAACAAAATCTTCAAATTCTTTGTTAGAACTGCTGCTAAACATATTTTTAACTGTTTTAAATAATCTTTTATACTTGAGGACACAGCTGTTGTGATAAGGAGTTATTTCTATAATAATACATTCATAGGAACTAGATGTGTGGTGTCCCTTGTTCCTTTATGGATAATGCATTCCTTAATATCAGAATTGTTTA
The DNA here is from genome assembly GCA_024605025.1 of Megaceryle maxima. Lineage (NCBI taxonomy): Eukaryota > Metazoa > Chordata > Aves > Coraciiformes > Cerylidae > Megaceryle > Megaceryle maxima. Next base: position 3,992 of record JANHGN010020805.1, read on the forward strand.
TCAAATTGCCTGGAAGTACTTTTCTCTTTTGAGTGTTTTGGATATCTTTTAATATAATTTTTTTCCCCATTATTTTTTCCAAAGTTAAGCTGCCTGGAGTCCTGAGAAGTTTGTAGTATAAGCTAAATCTGACCTGATTCTGATAATGTGTTTTAATGTAGGACGTAAGTCATCTGACACTGACTGGTTACTTGAACACTAAACTAAGTAATTGTCTTACTAGTACTGTTAACACTTACAGTCCATCTAACAAACTGTGGGCATCTTTGATTCCTTACTTCAATACTCCTTTTACATGCCACAGAATTTTATTTGTCATTTTATCTTCTGAAATCAACTCAAATTATAAAGTTCTCTTAGTTTTGATAGTGCCTTGCTGCAGGACTTGCTGCAAGCATCTTCTGATTTCTTTTGCCTTTCTGTAATGGAAGGGACCAATTTAATTCTAAAAGCTGACTAGACAATTAAAAAAAAAAAAAAAAAAAATTAAATCCTGATAATAATCCTTGCCTCTTTTTATCCCAACTCCGGTTGTGAAAAACACAAATCCACTGAATGTGTTCCATCTCAGTGGTGTAATCAAGTCATCAAGGCAATGCCATGGCTACTAGAAATGCAGAAGTACTGTTAAAACAGTCTCAGCATTGAACCACATTGTTAGTTTTTATTTATATGGTGATGGATTTTACTTCTATGGTTTGAGCAAGCACTGTTTGTCTAGCATTGGCCTTGAGGAAAGTACTTTATTTCTTCCATTGTTTGGCTATATCTTTATATTTGATTTCTATGCCATCCGTGAACAAGAAGTTGAACATACTGTTTAATTGCACATCTATATCCAAAAGGGAGGTGGTAATGTGGTTTACTTGTTTTTTATGCAACACTGGATCCAATATCACTGTCATTTCCTAAGTCTGCAAAGTAAAGAGTTGTCATCGAGTATTGTAGTGAAAAAGCAGTAGCATGTAGGAGTTAGAAATTACTTCTTTGTGGAAAGAGACAATAATATAAATGAATGTCCATGTTAAATAACACAGTAGATTTAGGGATTCCTTCTGAAGATGAGGAAGAATAATCTTTATTCCAAAAGTTTATTTGCACATACACACAGGGGCACATGCACGAAACCCAAGGTTAATTCTTAGATTGTGCCTTTGTCTGTGGCATGCATTTGGGTTGTTAGGCACAATAAAATCCAGTACAGGTTCTGTAGTATAGGGGTAAATAAGACATTCTCCCTAAAGAGGGAGAAATCAAGCCATATTGGAACCTTGATTTGTATGAGGGAGAAAATAGCCATATGTAAAGTCTCCCTAAGATTCTGTTGTTTGTTTCACATTATATAATAATCTTCACTGACTAAAGCTTCTTAATTTTCCTTGCGAAGACAAAAATGCCTTCAAACTATGTTAATATTAAGAAATTTTCACTTTCTAAGTCTTAGACCGTACTTAGCTCAAATCTGGTATCTCTAATGTGGCTCATTTTTCTGCATTTGCTCACAAATAGCTGGCAGTACCTTTCTGAGCAGAACAGGCTGTGAATAAAAAATATTAATAAACCAGAAACTTGTAATTCTAAGACAAGCAGTTTTTAAAAATTGCATTATGTATACTTAATGCCTAGCTGACCTTTTCTGCTGTTTCTTAAATCTCTTAAAAATTCATCTAATTTCAAAGCCAGAGTATTAGCCCATTTATATGTAAATTGCCTTTAATTCATGCATTGATTTGAAAGACTAATCCAAAAGATCCTGTACCACAGGTGACCTTTTTGACACTGTACTTCTGGGAAGACTGTAAAGTGGTTTCTTATGACCTCGCATCCACCTGTAGCATAACATATGCCTACTTCAGTCTGTATAAATCAGTCATAGCGAGTGGTTTTCAACCAACATTGAATTATTAACACTATAATTGTCTTGGTTACAGTTATAGTTAAAATAGGTCCTATTTAAACCAATGATTATTGTCTGTTGGCATTCATGCTTATTATAGATGTTAAACACAGTTAAGGTGTTCACTGATTATGCCCCTTGAATAATAAATTGTAGTATAATCTAGCTCTTAAATGACAGTCTCCAAAGATTGTGTATTCCAAAAAACATTAAATATTATTTGCCAGAACTTCCTGTCACCACAAGAGCTGCTAGAACAAATATGTTAAAGCTGACTTGTACTGCTTCCTACAGTGAAGGAGAAATGCTTCCCTTTGCAGAGGAGAGTATACAAAACTGGGATGATTATGTTTCAGGGATTGCAAATCTATATTTTCATCTGTGCATGCTCCAGAAAGTGACTCTTGAGCTGCAGTGACATTTCACTGCAGAGAGTGAAGGCTCACCTGGCTTGATGGGCAGTCCATTATTTACTATTTTCTCACTGTGGCAGGTTATTACCAGGAGTCTCCATAATAATTCTGTTGAATTACTACAGGGTTGTTTTTGCTAATATATAATGTTGAAGAAAATAGATGCTATTTTTGTTTCTGATTTCTTTTAAAATACGTATTTTCCCATCAATTAAAGCTTCAGAAGAAAAATGGTACCAAGGTCTAATGTTCAAGATTGTTGCCCACTTGCATGATCATCAGTAAGACAACAAATGATCTGATGTTCTGAATATGTATTTTAGTTAAGTTATGATGAACTTTTTGGACTAAGGAAAGACAAAATATGCCTTTTAAAATCCATTTAGGCAATGAAGTATACCAGACAGTGCATTTCTATATTATTATTGTACAATAAGTGAAGATTCTTTTTTTTTTTTTTGTGTTGCATGCCTCATATGAGAAGACATAAAATACTTTGCACTGAGTTATAATAAAGGAATAATGCTTTGCTGAGTTATGGAACAAATGCAGTAACAGAAACAAAATGTGGAGATAATGATCACCAAGTTGGCCTGTGTCTATAATTATTACGTATTTTTTGGTATAAATAAATATTAATGGTCTTTGTGGGAGGACAGGCCTGTTTGCTTTCTGTTGACTAAGGAGATATTTTCAGTAGAATGAGAACAACATGGTATCAGAAGTGGTGTTTTGTCGTTTTCTAGTAACACACACAAAAACCCCCAAACCTCTTACCCACTGCTGGATGCAGGATACTATAAATTGTTTAAGAAGAAACTACAATAAAACCACACAACAGAAATGGGTCTTGGAAACAAGAGTGTTTCCTGACAGACATTCTTACTTAAACAATCTACTTACCTGTTATTTTGGATATAATTAACAATTTATGGTTAACTTAGCTTGTGGAGATTTCCTGCCATTAATAAACTATATATTGCTACTGGATATAGGTGTTTTAGGTGTTGTGTGTGCAATGGAACCGGACAAAGGTATGCATTAGTATCCTTATCTGGTTTGCTTACTCATGTGATTACCCTTATTATTTGCTATGGTTGGACAGTGGTTTGCTCAATTTTTTGAGATAATTAGGTAATTAAAGGAATAACTAACAAATTAAAGGCTGCCAAAAATTAGCTGCTCATGACAACTAATGTGGTGGTAATTGGCTCAGCCAAGAAGTAAGCTATCTAATATGGGATTGGTCATTCTGGAAATTCTTCATGGCTTCAAGATAGTTGTGAAAAACTAGAAACGTTAATGTTTAAATTTAATTATGAAACCTAGAAGGCAGTGTCCATGTAGAGGTTGCTTTGTTTTGCTGTTATTGTAGTGTGGCATGATAAAGAGTAGGACATGGTTTACTCTTGCAGAATCTGTCAGCTTTTGGGTGAATTGGAAGGAAGGAAATATTTCAATTTGTCTTACACTGGTGTAAATACAGACATAAATATATGTATGTACTTGTTTATGTATATGGGCTTATTACCCAGAGAATAAAATACAAGAATAGTAGTATTAAGTGAATAAGTGTGAGAGATTGTGTGGGGGAAGAGTTTGATTAGTGCTAGTATTTAAATATTCTCATTTATTCTTGTCATCTATTTCTTCTGGCTGGATAACTGTATGGTTAATAAAAGCTATTTTTCATCATGATCTGGAGTGTTCATGAGAAGGATGGAGAAGGAAAAGCACAGAAAAACACCAACTTTTGAGTGTTTTCTGAATTAATGAAGAGTGTGTTACACTCTGAAGAGTGATGAGTGATAACACTCTTATAGCATTACTACAGTTTATTACAGCTATGCATCTGTCCCATTGACAACAGCATTTCTGAAAGCTACGTCTATTATCCACCTCCCAGCTCTGGACTGGGGCTCTGTTTAGCTGATAGGAAATATGTTAAATTTTTACATTGGCTAGCAATGCAGAGAAAAAAAGACCTGAATTTTCAGCTGCTTCAAAGGGAAAGCATTCAGCTTCATGTTTGTATGCATGCAAAGGTTTGTAAGGTCTAACCATTGTGCATACAAATAGTTATTTCATATTTACTGTGGGCTGAGTATATAAAATTAAGAACTTTTTTTTTCCTGTAACTATTTCATTGTTATTTCTGTTTAAGTGTAAACAGGTGTTCTGGTATAAAGTGGGAATTGGTGCTGCACTAAGTATGAAATTGAATACCACTTTGAATAGTTATGAAAAATAAGCTTGAGCTTCCAGTATCCATGATTGTAACTCCTTGCATCCCCTCTTGAATGTAACTGAATGTCTTTCTTCACTGTAGAACACAACAAATGTCTCAAGAGTGCTACTTTCAAGTAAAGCCTCTGTTGCAGCAGATAGTGTTTAATGGGGTGGGACTCAGGACTTTATGGAAGTCAGTTCCTGAGAGGTGAATTTATGTACAAACCTGGGAGGATCAGGGAGATTGATAATGATATATTCACAGGGTAACTGTCAGGAGGGACAGGACTGCAATGCCAGGGATAAATGAAGATCTTGACTCAGCAACATAATACTTCATGGCATGACAGCAAAAATAAGATGACAGAAAAGATTTATATTGATCAAAAGAAATACTAGCCTTGGGCTAAAGGAGCAAAGGGATTAGCAAAAAGTGCTGCAGCTGGCATTCAGTGACTAAATTCTGACATGATTCAGTGGACACACCTTGGAAAACCTGTGAATTCATGTGTCAAGGAAAGGGTTTGATGGCTGCATTAGTGCTGAAGTATTCTTAAACATAAAACAAAAAAAAATGTTACATAAAGGGGCATGTGTGATTATGTACTGTGCTCCTTTCCAGTTTTTCTTAGGCTAGTGTGATATCTCTAATGTCACAAGTTGAGAAAGGGCTGCATTAACTTCTGAGTGCCATGGAGATGTTTTCTTCTGTGGCTGGGCTGTGTGCATGCAGTATAGCATGACTTACTGCTCACCAAACAGGTAACTGGACTTGCCTTCATAAAGGATGTTCTAGTTCATGGGGTTTAATGTGCTGTGTTAGTGTGCTTATATTTTATGAGAGTTATGCAGTTTACAAGGAGAACTGGGGCCCTTTCTGTAAAGACATGTAGATGGCCATTATCCCTACTGTAATTTCCATGGCTGAAGTTGCACCTTGTTACAATAGTGATACGCTAATAAAGCAGGAACTGTATTGTTCCCCTTGGAGGAAAGGGGTGGTCCCATCCTGTTGCATCACTGAGGCGTTAGCAGCATGGTATCCTGGCATACGTCAGCTGTTCAGTGACAGGTTCACTGCTCTCTCTGGTCATCTAGTAAATGAAGTTGCACTCTGTGCTCTCTGTAAGCTTCTCAAATGAAAGGGTCAAAACTCTGCAAAGCATTCTGTCTAACTTCTGCTGTGTCTCAGAGGAGCAATAGTAAATAAGTGTATTAATGATAAGGTTTACTTTAATTCAGACAGGTGAGGTGTAGATGAATGGCCCTTTCATTGCAGTTGGATCACCAAGCCTGAACTTTGACAGGGAGGAACACATCCATATGAGGATGAGGAGAAGGTGGACAAATGTGTTTGAAGTAGTCTTACCTTGCTCAAAGGATACTCTGAAATGGTCCTTGAGATGTATAAATCAGATGTATAAACTTTAAGTATGAAAACTTTGTTGAGAAGGCTGGTTTATACTTTGACATCCCCTGCCTGCCCCAATTCCTTCTATTTTTTGTTTCCTTTTAGAGTATTTAAGTTAAAAATACCCCTGCTTGCTGTTTTCTTCTTCCTACAGCTTTCAGAGCCTTCAATACTGATTTTCTTTTATCCAGTTCTTAATTTCCTCAACTCATTTATCTTTCTGTTCAAAAAGAACCATAGATCATAACTAGGAATTTTAACAATCCTTTACAGACCCAATGTTAGATGATGACTGATATTCTGGTACTTCTGGCCCCTTGCTATACAAAATATTCAACAAAGAACCCACAAAAAATTATCTTTTGAACTGACAAGAAATAGCCTCAGAACCTTTATATCTTGTATTTCTTTTCTTATTTAGGCTTTAGTACTAGACCAACTGCACTGGTTTTTGTTTTTAGTGTGTGTGTTTGTGGTTTTTTGTTTGTTAGGTTTTTGTTGGTTTTGGTTTTTGTTTGTTTGTTTTTATGAAGCTTTATTTAGATTCTCTTTTATTTTTCCTCAGAAACTTTTTCACAACAAGTGGATCTGATTTTCTAGATGTTTATTTTTTTCCTCTTGATATAATAAATAATCCAAATACCACATGATATAGGGAGAACATTTTTAGCCTTCTGTAAATAGCATTTCCTTGTGTGAATTCTGCAAAGCAAATTGTTTTCTTGTCCAATTTGTCTTGTGTAATATGTCATTAAACTGAAGTTTAAGGGTCACTTGTTCTTCCCATCTGCACCCTGTTTTATAGTTGAGATATAGTATCTAGTTTAGGGTTCATTCTCAGTATGTGTAGAGCCTTAATGATGACATGTACTCTTGTCTGATTCATAAGTTCAGTTTTTTTTCTTTGTGGAAATGAAGCAAAATGGAATATTTACTTGTTTATATCTCTAGTTAATTATTTTAATCTTTCTTTAATTTGTGCTGTAGCATCTTTTAATCATTCTTGTAGGGTATGCTAGCTTTGCTGCAGAAGAAAACTTGTCCGACTGGTGTAATACAAATAACTTGATACTATTTCAGTCTTATCCCAAAAATATTTAATGTTACTGGGCTATGCTGTTCTGCATGACATGTAGTTAGGAGACTTGGAGCATGTTCCAAATTTGTAAGATGTGGTTATCAGCAGCAATTTGGTCTTGGATTATAGACAGGGTAGCAGTTGCTATCACTAAGTGCAATAAAGCAAGCTGCTTGTGATCAAAGTAAACACCTGTGTTCCAGCCACTTTTTTTTTTTTTTTTTTTTTTTTTTTTTTTTTTTTTTTTTTGTGGGGGGGGGGGGGGGGGTTGAACAGAAATATGACCCTCAAGGTCTGAGAATGGATTTCTGAGTTTTGGTTTTGCTATTGTTGATTGTTTTGGTGTTATTCATATCTTTTGCTATCAGTTTGTTTTAATAGTAGATGTCTAATGCCTTCACTGCTGGGATATTTTCTCCTCCCTCTTATGATGGAAAAAAAAAAAATCCAGAAAAAAAGGTCTTTACTGCTTGCCCCATGCCAGGCAATTTTCTTGCAACTTAAAAGTGGTTTTCCTTGGTTGCATCTTGTGAGGTGATGTTTGGGGTTGCCATGGCAGAGGGAATACATGTTCAATAAAACTGTGTCCAGTATACTATATTCACTGATGATGGAGGGCATGAAAATGAATAGTTACACACACTCAGCATTGCTCTGTTTGTTTTTTATTAGGAATAAAGGAGGTAAAAGAAATCAATGGTGACCAAAGGATGTACTTGATTCTGCTAGGATAGGGTAAGTTTTCACTAGGAGCTGGGTGAGGGAGAGGCATAGCCAGGATAGACAACAGAATCAGCCAGTGGGTTGTTCGATACCATTTTTGCATCATACCTGCTATATAAGAGCAGGGGGCAGGCCAGGCAAAGCCTGAGTTTTGGGCTGTAGTCTGGACCGGCTGAGTGGGGGCAGCGCCCTTCGGCAGCTTGGTTCTGTATTGCTTGTTTTGTGTATTGTTTCATTACTGTTGGTGTATTTACTTCTCCTTTTGTGGTGGTGTATTAAATTCTCCTTATCTTGGCAAGTGGGGTTTTATTTTTTTCTCCCTCTTCTCCTTCCCATCTGGGGTGGGGGGAGAGCAGTGAGCAAGCAGCCGTGTGGTGCTCAGCTCCCGGCTGGGGCTAAACCACGACAATGGAAAAGAACCAGATTGGTATAAAATGACATTTTGGACAGAAATGCTGAAGCCCATTGTAAGTGTGGTAAAGTAAACCATAGTTGGAAACTGTAGCAGTGGAGTTGAGTGTCCTTTTTGTATGACCTCTTTTTGTTTTTTCTCATGAGCAGGTATTTATTTGTCCGATTCAATGCCTTGGTTTGTTAAAGGGCTAAGACAGCCAATTTTGCTTATACTCTTTTAGGAAAGATTTATTTTTGTGATATTTTCCTGTTTTAAAAAATAAACTTTTTCTGTAGAAATTTGAAAATCTGTAAATGGTGGAATGGTTAAAAGGAAAATGTCTTAAATTCATATCTAAACCTGTAGTTGCTCATGGCTAACTCTGATTACGAATGTTCCTTTGAGATCACAGACTTTGTAATCTGCTGTGGATACTCTGTTTCATGTTGTTATGCTTTGGCACAATGATAGGTATAATCTTGTCAGTACATCTTAAAATACTAAGTTTTTAAAAAGTTTTTAAAACCACATTGCTAATGAAATAACATTAGTTGTAAAAATACTTTTAAAGTAACAGATGCTTAATTTTATTTCCCAAAGCTTGGAGACTGAAATAATTGTCTTTAACTTTCTTTGAAGAGGAAGTTACATGGAACAGCTGAGCTGTTCTAACTCCCTACCAGTGATAGGGGGACCTGTTACTCTACTCTCCCTGCTCTGGTGTGCATTGAACCCATCCCTGAGCTAATGCAACTTGTAATGTAACACAAAGTGTGCATTGTGTTGAGTTTGTGTGTTCCAGGGGGCAATCTGGGTATTAGAGCTGGGCAGAGGGAATGTCTCTAGCAGGACACAAGACACCGAAGAGGAATTCCAGGGGCAGAAAAGGATTCTTCTTTCCGAGGCAAATTCTGAGCTTCTGTAGCCATCCTTCCCTCTTTAGGCATTCACATAGCACTGGAGTTCTGGCATGTTTGTGCTAAAAATACTAAAAGGCAAACGACATCTTATATTAGATATTCTAGTTTTTTAAAATATAGAAATTCTGTTGCTCAATTTTTGAAAAAGCTGCTGTGATTATTTGTAAGATGTGGGTCAGGATCATTTGGCACTATCCCTTTAAGAAGAAACCTCATTTTCTGGCAAAAATTAATTACTGCTTCCTGCTATTTAAGCTGTTTCTGAGCAGATTAAATCATTTAACTTTATTAAAAAAACCATAAATCTCTTTGCAATGAGGGCAATATAAGTGAATGGATAGTTTGAGGGGAAAAGGCTTGCTAGACTCCTCTGTCAGTATTATCTTGTATTCATTTTATACTACTCTCAGTAACACAATGAAACTGCTGCTTTATGTAATTTCCATGCATCTCCTTTAGATATTTTCTTTTTCCAATTCTAATTCCTGCTTGCTATTGTATTACAAAAGAATCAGGGAAATAGTGTGTTTGCACAAAGGACATTTTAAGCTCTAATGTCAAGGGTCATTAGTCATTTTTGTTGTTACACCTATAAAGCTCAGTTTCTGCACACAGGAGAGATTGTGGTGTAGGAATCCACTCTGAAAATAACTCTTTCAGATGAGTCTTTCACTTCCTGTGACTTGCCAAATGTAAATTAAAAAGGGTATTGTCAAAATACTTCATATATATGTGATTTTTCTGCGTCTGTTATCCATAGTATTTGTTTTGAAAACTCCTGTTGTCATAAATGTTTCCCCCCATATATATTCCTTCTATTTCTAGAGAGTTTCCAGGGGAAAAAAAGGGGGTTTTTTTAGCTTTCTGATTGTACACTTTTCTAGAAAAAATTACCTTAAAGTTTTTTTTTTCTCCTTAACTTTCAAAGCAGATATACATATATCTGCTCATTTGAAATAGGTGGTTTTTTTTTTTTTCCTTTTTTTTTTTTTTCCCCAAAGGCAGAAATGTAGTTGTTTTCAGATGAAATTAGATGTTTTATCAATGCTTATAAATATCTAAAGGGCAAATGTCAAGAGGATGAAACAGGACAAGGGGCAGTGGGCACAAACTGGAACCCAGGAAGTTCTGCCTGAATGTAAGGAAAGACAGGCTTCCCAGAGAGGTTGTGGAGTCTCTTTCTCTGGAGAATTTCAAAACCTGCCAGGATGCAATCCTAGCCAACTTGTTCTGGGTGACCCTGCTACAGCAAGGACCTGCATGGATTAAAAGTTACAATGTACTCTCATTACCCTCTATTTAACAATAACAACAAAACGACAGAGGTCAGTTTGTCAATGGCATGAATAGTTATATATTCTCATGTTTCCAGTAACATTAAAGCTATTTAAGCACAACTTTGCTGTTCCTAAGAAAGGTGTGAGGTGATCTTAAATGCATTCATTGTTGGCTGGAACCAAATGCCGTGGATTCCTCCTTCGTGCTGCTCTTAAAGGTTAACTTGACTTAATGTTAGTTATTTATCTATCTAGTTAACTGGTTGTTGTTGTGGCTCATAAGTGAATGGATTGCATTTCCATTGCTGATGCAATGTGATATTTTGAGTGAGAAGCAGTTTCAGCACAGTGTTTGCTCATCAATCTGAAGCATTGTCTCTGTCATGGATTGAACCTTGATATGTGTCTGTGTTGGAACTTAGTCTGGATGTGTACTGATGCTGTCTGCAGAACCATTGACTCTTCTTGAAGTAGAGAAATTCATACCTTGAAGTTTGCCTGTATTCAGGACCAAAAAAAGAGAAACTAATTTTTGAGCAAAAGCTTATGTATGTTAAAGATATCTTGAAGAATTAATGTTTATGTGTAAGTTCTTCATGTAACTTTAAAACCAAAAATCTAATGGGAAAAACAAAGAAGGATGTCAGAAGTCTTCAGTGTAGCTTAATAAGCAGGAAATTTAATAAGTGGTTGTGAGATAAATATCTGCTATAGTGTAAGCTATCAAATGGAAAGTAGTATATTGACCTTAATTGCTTGTGAAAAATTCCAATACAGTCTTTTCAAGCTGTATTAACAATTGAGTGCTGACTAGAAGTTTACTGAATGTAAGAGGCAGAAGAAAAGTGATTTTATAGGTAAGCAGTGACATTTTATTTTGTCAATTTAAATAAGAAAAAGAAAAATAGGTGTATAATATGCTCCAGTGCTACACTGTAGAGTACATTAGCATCTTTGTATAGTGGACAATCATTAATTTGTCTTGTAAAGATTACAATGTTAGACATTTTTCTTATCTACAGATTATATTACTGTTTTGCTTATTTGGTACGTAAATGCATCACAAAGGACTTGATATACCGAGCAACTCTTTTTAGTCTATGGCAAATAAAGGCTTGTTATCCCTAATGTTATTTGCCTTATGAAGAACAAGAAATAATATAGTACTATAAAAACATCTCTCTTTTTTATGAAAGGTGAAGAGTGCAAATGTTTGGCGCTTTTTTTTGTTTGAAATTGGTTAAAGTTATACAGAGATAATATGAATCACAGCTGTGATTTGTGAAATGTGTATTTAAGAATACAGTATCAGACCTCAACATCTGGAGGGAGTGAGAAGAGGATAATATTAATGCGTATGTTGTAAATAAATCAGGAATTCGTTGCATTTGCATATTCTTTAATGAAAGAAGACAATATCCTGTAGATTTAGCAAAACTTTGCTTCAGTCTGTAGACCAATATAATTTATGGAGATACCGTAATTCAGTTATTCCAGTTTGCTAAAAATTATGAAAAGTTGCTTTCCCCTTTCGTGTAATTCTACTGCTTGGAGAATTTCTCACTGTAGAGTCACAAAGAATTAAATTAGCAATTCTAACCCCCTTACAGCAATTTCTTTTTTAAATATCCATCTCTAGAGTTTCCTCTTGAATTTTTAACTCTCTCTAAAATGGCTGCTCTCAGATCCTGTTCTGTAAGACATCATATAAACTCCTGCGGATTGGTAGAGCTTAGCATGGTTATAATGAACCAGTTTTAAAGTTTAGTATGCTAACTAATAATAGCTTACTCTAATTTCATACTGGTTTACTGTATTGAGACGACCTGACTGCATTATGATTCTGTGAAGGTCGGGACTTTGGCTTAGAAGGATGACAGAACTTGCTGTTCTCTTCATACGTTGAACAAGAATAAACCCACTAGATCGTGCTGATACTTGACATTTTTCTTCCTGAGCTAGAGGACTCTTATCAGAAAACACATCTGCCTTTATACAGTCTGAAGCGTAGGAAGACTCTCTTCATATTGATTATGGGTTTTTTTTCTTCCTTGTTACTGATTGCAGAATTTGTTTCTTGAGGAAGAGAAAATCATAAACTTTCTCTTAATTTACCGACTGAACATCTGGACTTCTCAGAATTTACCCTTTCAAATGATTCTTCAGAGCACTTTTGGAAATCCATAGCTAATCACTATGGTAGTGTTCTTACAGTAAGAATGATGTAAATAATGGTATAGGTGGAAGTTTTATTGAGTTTTACTGAGGAACAAAAAAAAAAAAAACCCAAAAACCAAAAAAACCCCCTGAAACACCAAAACAACAACAAAAAGTCAGCATTACACTTACTTTGCAAAGACAATTATTTGTTTTCATTGGCCTTTGGCTAATTTATTTTTAATTTAGTGAACTTTTGTTGTCTTCCTTCCATCTCTTATTTTTTCCTGTCTAAAAAGTATTTCTTTCCCCATCACTGATGATCTTTATGTGCTTTTATATACATCCTAGTATATTTGAGCAAAGTCCAGAGCACCTCATAATGCTACCTAGGGAAATTTTATCAGCATCAGGATAATATTAAGAGGAGGAATCAAGCAATTAATTTTTTTCAAGGTAAGATCAGCATATCTGACTAGATATTATATTACGGTGTATAGCAAAATTTCAAAGTTAATTTAGACTATGTGAAGTAAAGTCATCCTTTTTCAAATGCATGAGAAGAGATGATTAAATTCCAGATTCCAGTGTAAATTAGCTTCTAAACATAGAGGTTTGCAGCTTGAATTGAATCAAAGAGTATTTCAGAGGTTCAGAGTGTTAACTATTTGCTGATGGCTTTGCTCAATTCATTTCTGGAAATGATATCTCACTGGGGTTGTCCAATTCACAGTATATAATGGATTAATGGTTTGGAACTTTATCTATAATTCTTTGGCTTTATGTTTAAACAGTTCATAAACTCTTGATATCCTTCTTTCCCTCTTGAATTCATTAAGAAAATACCACAAAGGAGAGCTAGCCCTTTCTTCATATTTTATTATTTAGAAAAATGCCTGGTTATATCAATATTCTAAACCACTATAATATAATAATTTAAGGACTTTGGGGAAGGAAGAAAACAGAAATGAGTCTTTTGTTGGGTCCCTTCTGTTAAGAGGAGCTAAAATGGACAAATTCATCAAATGCTTGATGGGTAGGGTGGTTACCTTTTCGAGGCTTAGAAAGCTAATACGCCTTTTCTTTGCAGCTCTTGCAAACCATGTAATATTGTGAACTGTTGGTATGGCAGTTGTGTGAATACATTACAGGGCAACAATTGTTTTTATTCTTTGACTTCTTCCATGAACTTTTTTAATGCCGAAATGTGTTCTACAAAAACTATGATTTCATTATTTTGAGCTGTATGCAGCTAAGTGCATGTTTCCTGCCATCAACTGTTGTCTTGAGATTTATAAGAGTGATTCTGTATCATTGTATCAACAAAGAATTCTGCTCACTCTACAGTGCAGTGTTTTCCCTTTCTATGTTCTTGCTTTTGGTTTTCTTACTCAACATTTCTGTTTCAATGTAGTTGGCTTAGATTATGTTAAGTATCCTCCTTTATAATGGCACATCTAGGACAGCATTCCGTTAGCAGTAATTTGAGATACTTCTTAGGGAGAGTACATGGTTCCTATCTGTAGTCCATCCTTTTTGTCCTCCTGTCATCTACAGTAGTCATCTTTTGATCTTTGCCTAGCAGATCTAGTTTCAGTCCTTCAAGTAATTAAAGCAATTTGTAGAATTATAAAAAATATTTATAAATTCTAACATACTTTCACTCTTACCAGTTGTTCTTCTGGTGCCATGTCTTCTCAATGACAACATACAACTCTTTTGCAGATTTATCTGCTGTCAACTTGATTTGATGAATCTGCTCTCTCTGCTTACTTGCAGGCTGCTTCCTACTCTTTCAGATAATAAATAATGCAGTAGAGTTGAGGAATGGCCACCAAATCTTCATTTAAATGAATGCTTTTTCAATGTGGGTGAGAGGGAATGGGTTAACTCTGAAATAGGAAAAAAAATGTTCACTTTAATTAATCCCTTTGAGAACACTGAGATAAAAACTTGTTAAGCATAGAACGTGTAATCTACATTCCTGTGGGAAGTTTTACTTCATTGGTAGATGATATTTATCACCAACTCATAAGCATAAACATTTAGAAGTATTTTTGATGCTTCCATGTTTCTGTCATTACTGTTTCTTAAAAACCCATGAAACCTCACCAATACCTCCTCCCAAAAAACAAACAACAACAACAAAAAAACCCAAAACAAACCAACCCCAACATAAACCAAAAAACCTCAAAACCAAACAAACACCAAAACCCACCCAACCAAAACAAAATGCAAGGGGAACTGACTTCGCTAATACTGGAAACAGTGTATATTGGACAAGGTGGAGACAAGCCCCACCTTTGTGGAAGCAACTCATCTTCAAATATTCAGCTCGTGGTGCACAAATATAAGCCAAGGAGGCAAAGGGCCAACTGTGGTTTTTCAACATTCCCAGAAGAATCAGCTCTTGCAAGGAAATACTTTTTGACTTGGTAACACAAAGTATGAAGTATTCAGTGGCTTCTCTGATCTTAGATTTATATTTTGAAAATTATATTTTGGCAAATAATCCCTATTATTAAGAAATTGAGGAAAAAACCCAAGATGGGTAGGTTTTTCTTGGTTCTAAGTTAATAGTAATATATTTATCCAAATTCTCTGTTCAGAGACATCTGCATTTCACCAAATAATTTTTAGTCTTTACTCAAAAGCAGTATAGGTTCTTATCTTTTCCTTTTTTCTTTTCCTCATGAAATTCGGCTGGAAAGCAATGTGAATAATTGATACCTTTTATTACTCATTGTTCATTTCTCTTGCATAAAGTAAAAAATTATCTTCTGTAGTTTGCTCTCCTGTGTACTAAACTGGCTTTAGGCATGCAAAAAATTAGCAGCTGTAGAGACTGCCATTTCTGAGGAGGTTTTAGATTATCTGACTAGTTTGATGGACCTATATTTTGAAATAACAAGTCAACAACCACTAGTGTGGTAGTAGTAGAGCTTAGGTGAAACATAATCAGCCAAATCCATTTTAATGAGTGAAATTACTCTAGAGATGAATCTGTCTTGATGTAAAATGAAAGTTCTAGGAAAAACAATTGCTGTTGTACTTTCCTTGGAAGATACAGCTATTTTTCCTTCCAAAATGTTTTAAAACAGTTATAATTTAGATGTTACAAACTTCTACACTGGGAGCTAGTCAATCCTTGAAGTTTATATCCAGCAAAGATTTGATGTCAGATGAAGTATAAAATAGGATATTGCAATTCTTTGTTTCAAATGTATTAACACTAGTTCTGGTTCCAAATGTTTGTCTAAAAAGAACAAGGAATTTATTTTACAGGCTAGCTTGAGACATTCTTACTGGCATGTAATTGAACCTGTTCAGTGAAGGTTTTGCAGACTGCTGCCACAGTATTTTCAATATATTTTAACTTTGGCACAAAGATACTGTAATGCTTGTAGACTTAATATTTTCATGTAAATAATAGGATAGACATGACTCTGGAAGTAGGATAAGGAACAGGGTGTCATATCTAAATGCTGTCTCCAACTTTGTCATTGTTAAGATTTTTGCCATATCACACTTTTTGTGCCTTTTTCAGTAAAAAAGGGATAATGATACCAGCTTATACTGTAAAGTCTTTTCAAGTTGAGGAGAACTTCGGAGTGTGGTGGTATAGCTTTTCAAAATGTACTACTGGTAAACTTCAGTTCTGAAAACAAATGAGCTTTTGGGAGGGAACATTGTCAAACATGTATCCTGCGTGCAAGACTTGGAACAACCATGCTTGGAAGATTTATTCAGAGCCCAGTTTAAAAAGTACAGTGTCCGCAAGAGCAGAGGGTGTCTCTCACCGTATTGCAGTGAATTAGTGACTGCTCCATTTTTTTTTTTTTTGGTAATGCTCTTTAATTCTCAGTGATAGGTTAAATATTTTGAGACAATCTTCATGTGGAGTTATTCAGGTGGGAAAATATTAGATTAATTAATCATGCAGGGTTTTAGTTTGTTTAAGGAGAAATAAAGGAGTCAGAAATGTAGCTGAATATAGCTGTTGGTGGTTTCTCCCTAGCTTGCTTTTTTTCTCTGCCATTCTTGTTCCTTCTTAAGCAGTGATATAAACTTTATCTTTTGTCATGGTTTAGAGTCAGGGCAGTCCCTTAGAACTATAACAGACACTTTTTGTTAACCCCTCTTCCTCCCCAAAGGGGAAGAGAAAGACTTACTGATTAGAATGGGAAACTAGGACAGCTTTAATGAAAGTTAAAATAGTAATAAAATGGAATATATGCCAATATATACAAACCCAATATTGAATCCAACCCCCCTGATGGTAATTATGGCACTATCACCACTGATGTTGTGGAGCAGACATTGGGAGAGTCCCAGACTGGGCCCAGCAGCAGATGGGAGCTCTGTTTAGGAGCTGGATTCTGGTACCAGATTCAAGAACACACAGATTGGGATCAAAGGCAGAACAGAGAGAGTCCTCCTTGGATGCACTGAGGAAGAAACCAGAACAGAACCTGAGACAAACCAAACAAAAGCCAGCAAAGAGGGGTAAGAGGGGCGAGACCCTCCTGATCCCTCAGATTTATAGTGAGTAGGATGTATGTGTGGAATCCCTCGTTGGTCAGTTCAAGGTCTCCTGTCTTGCCTGCTCCTCCCTGCAGGTGCAGCCGTCTACTTTCTGCACCTCCCACCATGGTAACACAAGATCCAGCAGTGCCCTTGGTCTGCACACCAAGGCTTGGTGCTAACTCTAAACATGGGGTGTTATCACTGCCAGCAGCAGCCACTGCCTGTGAAACAGGCTGCTGACTTCAGACCGTGCAGTGAGTTAGAACTACTGAGATGAAAAGAAAAATCACTGAACAGAATTAAGTCTGTTCTCACTGAAAACAGAACAGCTTTTAACATCAAACTGTACATTCTGGAAATGAGAGTGTCCTTTATTTCATGGTTCTGTTTACAGTTTAGAGAAATGCTTTACCAGTGAAGAGAATGGGTGGATGGCACGTACTCACAACTGTTAGTTCCATATGTGCAGCCACATCTAAGTACTGTTAGATGCCATGAAGAAAATATTTAAACAGTTGTTCAGTGCTTTTCTTGATCCCGATATAGATTAGATTGTGACTGTTGAGGACTGTGACTTGAGGAAAGGTAGAAAAAGTCTGTGTGTTTTCAGTCTCTGAGCCATTTGAGCACTTTCTTCAGTGATTTGTGTTTTCTTTCTTGTTTAGATAATGTAATTATACAGGAGAGTGAAATAAAAGCATAAAATATAACAACAGTTCAAGTATGTCACTTGGTAAGGTGAATGCACCTCAAGAAGTAGCATACTTATGTAAAAATATTATCCTAAACATGAACAGAAAACAGAAATGAAGAAAAGACAACCGGTGTAAAATGACATCTTTGGTTGCAGTGGGGAGTTTGACAGAGTACTTTGGTGATTCTTGAAGTGGTACAAACGGAATCCAAATAAGTGCATTAATTTAGTGATTAAAAAAACCAACCAAACAAACAAAACCCACAAAACACCCACACCAAAAAAACCAACCAACCAAACAAAAAAACCCAAACCCAAGCTACTGTTTTTGGAGGCCACAGAATTCTTATGGTGCTATTTTGTATAGGGTATTCTCTCAGTAACATTTTTTGGTTTATACTTCATGCTGCTAGACTCAGTATTGTAACTTGTTTTTCAAACAAGGCATTCTCAAACTCCAGATATATGGGGTCATGGACATCTCTGGAGCCGTCCCTACTAATTTGTACTGTTGTCTTTTTGTTGTGAAAATGAGATTGTGGCCAACTACCAAGCTTCTGCAAGCTTGAGTGTTTCACAGTGTGTTTAATTTCCACAGGCAAACTTTATTAGAGTCAATTAAAAGAATAGAAGGCAAGAACTCAGAAATCAGTTGTTCTACAGTACAGTTAGGTCTTGTTTTTCTCCACTTCATGACCTTGTGGAATAATTAAGTAAAAACCAAATACTCGACTGTGATGCATTGAAATAAAAGGCGCATGAACAAACTTAATATAGCATAAGCACAATGTTATCCTCATTGCACAGTGAAAATGTCCTAGGCTTTACCAGTTCATTCTTGTCATGGGAACACAATGCTGTTATCAATGTAGCGTTCTCTAGCCTTCTTTCCAGAACATCTCAAGTTCATTATTCTCTGTTAAGATATTTAGAAGCTAAATTGAGCAATGCCATTTCATTACAAAATATAATGATTGGAAAGAGGGCAAATGGTTGTATCCCAAACCTTGTTTATCAGTTAATACTTTATTATAGTATAGCAGCAATTTTGTATGCAAAGTAGAATACTAATTACATTTTGCATTTCTGTATACCAGGGTAGTAGTTTTATCAATGCTATTTAGCTGCATAACGCACAACCAGAACTGTGGTACAGCAGTAAATATAATCTGTTCAATTTGCTATTAATGAATCTACAAAATGGAATGATATTAGTATTTTCAGAACAAGTGGTTAATTACAAACATAATTTGCATATTACCCCATGTTGCTGCTCTATTTATTTGTTGACATTGCTTATAATTCTTTTGTGGAGAATTTCTCATAGCGGGACATTCCAGGAGGCTGGTGTCACAATGTCAAGGTTTTAGCCCAGGTATCTTCATTTTTCAGTATCCTGGTTTTGAGTGATTTGGGGTTTTTTAATAGATTAGTAGAGAGGAGAAGGTGAAAGAGATCCTATGGGAGGATACTTTTTCTCATGCATTAGAAGCATTATTTCATCCCTTTTCTAGCTATAAAACAGATCAGGTCTGAAAATGGTGATATATCAAAGCTCATTTCTGTTGTGTCCCTTTTAAGAAGAATTTTGCTGTCATTAAAGGCACAGTGTTTCTGACTGCAGCAATTCAGCACTTTACTCATGTAGGCTGTTTTTTATGCCTGCTTTTGTGGGGGGAGCAAAATAAAAATGTGCCCTGAAAACCCAATCAGTTGGCAAACAGCATGAGGCTTAATTATCCAGTCACTGTGTGTTTACTCGGAAAAGAAGCTAGGAGGCTGTTAAATGTGCCTGAATGATTAGTAGCAGAAAGTTCCCTCCCCCAGTTGAATCATTGCCTTAGTACATAATAAACCATGATAGAAGGGTGAGAATTATTCGTTCATGGCCAAGGCTTTGTTCTACAAAGGTAGCTGGAATCGGGTAATCAATGTAATTGTTACTGTCTTGTTAGGGATACGTACCACAGATAGGTCTCCTTTGTGGAAAAGAGAGAAATTACTGCTAACTGTAGGAAAAAAAGATTAAAATTTTAAGGCTGAAGTTCAGATGTGTTGATTGTCTCTTGAAAATAAGTGGTAAATCAACTCTTTGAATGTATTTTTTGTCTGCAGTTGAGCACACATTGCTTTCACTGTAACCTCAAAATTCCCATTGTTGTCTTGTTTTGATTAAATTTGTTGGCATTTCCTGTTAATTATCATCTTGGGTAAACTCCAGTAAGGCTGAGAGCACAACAAGCAAGTTTCCATTTCATCTTTTACTTCTAAGTGTTTCAGTGTCTGAGTATTTTAAAACTTCCTTGTGTTGACAATAAGCTGTTAACAGTTTGCTTAGAAGAAGCTGAGCTCTTAAATTATCTAGCTGCTTGCACATCTGTCTCTTCATTGATAACTGAATACTAGGTGCCTGAAGTTAAACAGTGTGTTTCTGGGCAACCTGCATTTCTCTTACTCCTGTTGTCTCAGGACTGAACAGGTTGCAGCCTCTTAAACTGTCTCCACCTACCCTGGCCTTAAATAGGTAACTTTTGATTCTGATGTTATGGCTGCTTCTAGGGATACAGGAATTATAGCATAAAATATCATTATTTAGCAGGTCTGATGAGGTATTGCTCATTGCAGTTCTCTTTTGGTAGCTAGAATGAAAAATATATAAAAAACAATGTAACCTGCTAGTGGAATTAAAAGAGGATGAAACTGACTTACCATGACTACTATTCCTTGTGCTTTAACTATTTGAAAATGCCATCACTTCTTTTTCTAATCTAAGGTTTCTCCTTCCCTTGATTTGTACCAAGCTATGTTTTTGGTTGAAGATTTCAAAGATAATTAAACAATATCTGAAATGTTATGCCTTAAACAGCTGCATGGTATTAGTTGCATGTTTGCATTCATGTTTTTGTTTAGTTACATATACTGTCCATCTCTATAATGCCTTTTATCTAAGAAACAGCAGCATAGGTAAGGACCCACAGTCTTAACAGGCATTTCCTCGTGTTAGTCATCAGTTTGCTCCTAGTGTTAGCTCCCTCACATTGCAGTTAGCAAGCAACAGCATCAGATATTTTAATTACGTGTCTGTATTCTTGCTTCTTCATTGTTTACTAATTGTTTTTCTCCTTGTTTGTCATCTTAGAGAAGAGTTGTAATAGCCTGGGGATTTCAGTCTCTTCACATGAAAAGTTGTATTTGAGGTGGAGGTGAATAAGATGCTGAAAACTCTGCCCCTGCTTTGCTCTTGATTCTTATTGAATCTAACATGTAATTGTGCTGAAGTTGTACTTCACTTGACTCAGAATTTAGTTAACTTGACTGAAATTGCTTTGTTTTTCCACACTGCTTTTTCTACTCTAATAAGCAGAATGAAGATTGTTGCTGTTGAAATATGTGCACTTTCCGTTAAGCCACAGGAACCTGTAAATCTTTTTGCTAAGATGTGAAAAGTCAGACATTAAGGGGAATCAGAGAAAGGGTACTGGCTGGTCAACAGAAAGTTTATCCAATTCAGTTGCTTGGTTAGGCTTATTAGGCTCTGTATCTGCTTCTTTGGAAACAGACACTGCAATTTCTTTTTATCTGCTATGGCTGTGGACTCCCAGAGTACATGCATTAACCAAGAAAATGGTTTGTCTTCAGTTTATGAGTTTAAT
>JANHGN010020805.1:29151-41094 GCA_024605025.1 Megaceryle maxima
GGGCCTATAGTTGCCGTTTTTTTTTTTTTGGTTTCGTGGCGATTACCTTTTTTGATTTTTTTGTGTTTTTTTCTCCCCCCCCCCCCCCCCCCCAGCTTTTTTCCTTGTCTCCTTGTATTTTGTTTTAAAAATACTGGTAATATTAGTACTTTGCAATGAAGGGTTCCTTCAAGAACTTCTGTAGGCTATAGGTGCTCATAAGCAAGAATAACCAACCTGTAGTGGATCTGGATATTTGGGCTTAAGAACAAACAAGACTAGAGCTTTTTACACTCCTTGATTATCACATTTGTTCCCTGCTAGCATTTCATTCACTTGATTGAGGCTTCCTTTCCCATCTGGGACTTCCCTACTGTTCTGGGAAGGTTGGACAGAAAGTTGTCAGTTTCTGTGTTGCACCACAACCTGCAGTTATTGGTCTTGGGCATTACTGGCCAGGAACAGTAAGTGGCAAATGTGCAGCAGTTATACTGGAAAGTCCTCCCTTTCTCTGTGAGCAAAGGATACCATTTCTGCAGGGAGATTCTTCCCATTTTGAGACATTGAGAGGGCTAATTGGCACCGAAAGTAAGTTTTGCCCTATTATAGCAGATTGAAGGAATGATAAGGTCTACTGCATCAATTTTCTAGGCACTGGAATGAGATGGTTTTGGTTGCTTAATACCTCAGTTTGGGGGCCAGATTAAAAAAAAAAAAAAAAAATATATATATTTAATGTTAAATCTCCTGTGTGCTTCTATGAATCCAGTGTAGTTTTCAGAAGTGTTCAGCATCCTCATTAATGTTCATACAGGTCTCTTTTTAAGCAAACATGGGAAGAATATACTCTTGAATACAGCAAGCTGGAAATAAAATAGATTTCTAACATTCTTTAGTCATGAGGTATACTTGCTTTATCAAAATAAACAGTCCAGAAGAATATAGAGAGGCATGGCTGGTGTTTAAAAGAAATCATAGGCCTGCCTGATAATAAAGAACTGTTCAAGAGCACTTCATCCTTGAGAAACGATTACCTCTGTCATCCAGTCAAGGTCAGTGGCACATTCAGTTGATGGCTACGTCAAAGTCAGAAGCATAAATTAAAAGAACACTGTAACTCCAAGTCAGTTTGGGCAGAAAATGAGAAAGGAGAGGGAGAGAAGAAGGAAAAGGGAAAAAAAAAAAGGAAAAGGAAAAAAAAAAAAAAAAGAGGCAGTTTATAGGGTCTCCCTTGGTATTTTTTAATAAAACTTTTCAGTGGAAATTTTCAATGTAAATTTTAATTGTTAATAATTATCTCCTATATTGCTTCCACAAGAGCCCTGGAAAATCAAATCTTGGTTGTGTTGGGTAATGCCAAGGTGCTGAAGCCAGCAGACAACAGTCTAATTTTGTGCACACAGTCAATATGTTGATAAGCCTGGAAGTAATCCTACCGAAATGAATTTGACTACTCGCAGAGGAAATTTCTGTCCTCAAAAGCAGAACATTTCTAGAACTGGAAACATGTAGACATGCACGTGCCCTGGCAGCTGGACTCAACAACTAGTGCTGTCACAGCCAGTATTTATACATAGAAGAAAGCAGTAATTTTATTTCTGTCTTAAATACAAACATTTTAAAATTTAAAATTAAATTTAAAATGGGCCTGAATGATCTTAAGGCAAGATGATTCTGTTACCGTATGAGAAACCTTGTTTCATGTCACATGGGACTATTGCAATGCTCTTTCTGTCTGTAGACTTTTAAGGAGAAGAAACTATTATTTTGACTAATGCTTTGTGTTTTCTTCCCACTTGTCTATGTGTATTCCCTTTCTCTATATCTTGTATCTTTTCAGATTGGAGATGGTCTGGGGCAGAGATCATGTTGCTTTTTCTGTTTGGATGTAATATAGCGACTCTAGATTCTGTACTTAATATAATAGTGTTTAATCACACAGTACAGGGAGGGGTCTCTTCTGAGATACAGACCCTCCTATTTTACTTAGTGGGGAGTAAGATTTTAGGTTTATTTTCTGTTTGCTTTGAGTTTACAAATAGGTGGGGTTTTTTTAGAAGTTTCATGAACTTTATGAAGCAGGATGAGGCTTTGTTTATTTTTTAAATTACAGTGCATACAATACAAGCATCAGAAGGAAATGTGGCTACGTTAATAAAAGCTGTCAGCTCTTGTTACTGGAGCACTCTTTGTATCAATTTTTAAAGTGTTTAATAAAACATAGGGATGGTTTCTCTTCTAGTCTGTAGTCATCTCAGTGCACTGAAGTAAAGAGTAGGTACTTTTTACGTACACCAGAGTAATGACAAGAGAACAATAGATTCTCTTCTGCTGAAATTTCAGCATCTGGTAAGCAGTTTCTTTTCCTCAATTGAAAAAGAAATCAGCGGTAGGTAACGGCCTCTGTTTAAAAGTCTTGATGCACCAGGTGTAGCTTTTGTTTTTGCTAGTTCTAGGGCAATGTTTTTTTTTTAATTTGAAATTTTGGTGAAACTCTATGTAGATTTATTCCTGTAAATTAAATATGACTCTTTGATTTGCTTGTTTAAGGACTGCGAGGATAATTTAGTCTTTTATTGTCATTTTGCAATTCTATTAATGTGTATTAAAAATAAGTTGTTTCAGTTTGCTAGGAAACACAGTGCCATTCTTTCAAACCTCTGAAGCTTATGTACTAAATGCATAAGTAGTTCTGCTGGGTTTCTAAGATGCAATCCTTCCCAAGGTAGATTTTGGCAACTGCATAATTAAGACAGCCAGAGTTCAGCAGTTTATCTTGGGAAACAAGCAAGAATATTGCACTCAATTGGAATAGAAATTATGAGGGTGCACATTAGCCAACACAAGATATCTGACTACTGTAACTACAATAGGGAAAGGAACTCTGCATTTCTCATGGATGAAAAATAAGATTTCCTTCACTGTGGTTCTACAAAAGATGATGATGAATACAGACACCTCTGTAAAAATTAGTGCTGACAACATTTCAGGAAGAAATAGAAAAGTCTTTACAAGAAACATTTAAAAAGTAATTAGAATGGAAAGTAGCTTCTAGGTCTGACACAGAAAAGTGGTCTTCTGAACTTATTTTTTTTCCTCTCTTTTCCATTTATCAAAGTGCTATTTCATCATGCTGCACATCTGCAGCCTTAAGAACAAATTCTGGCAAAAGTACTCAGCATCATTGTAGTGGGTTGAACCTGGCTGGATGCCAGGTGCCCATCAAAGCTGCTCTATAACTCCACCTCCTCAACTGGACAGGAGAGAGAAAATACATCAAAATGCTCATGGGTTGAGATAAGGACAGGGCACTTGCCAATTACCATCACGGGTAAACCAGATTTGACTTGGGGAAATTACTTTAATTTATTATCAATCAAGTCAGAGTAGAATAATGAGAAATAAAGCTAAATCTTAAAAAGACCTTCCCCCCAGCCCTCCCTTCTTCCTGGGCTTAACTTACTCCTGATCTTCTCAGCCTCCTCCCCCCTGCAGGGGGACAGGGAATGGGCATTGCAGTCAGTTCATCACTCATTGTCTCTGCCTCTCCTTCCTCCTCAGGGGGAGGACTCCTCACACTCTTCCCCTTCTCCAGCATGGAGTCCCTCTCATGGAACTTCCTGACTCAGCTGGTATTTAGTTAGGTCATGCAGAAAGAACATTAGGAAGGCAAAAGCCCAGCTAGAGCTCAGTCTGGCTACTGCTGTGTGAGATAATAAAAAGTGTTTTTACAAGTACATTAGCAACAAAAAGAGAGACAAGGAGAATCTCCATCCCTTATCAGTTGCGAATAGAAATATTGCCAGCAAGAATGAAGAAGGGGCTGAGGTACTTAATGCCTTCTTTAATAGTCAGACCAGTTATCCTCAGGGTATTCAGTCTCCTGAACTGGAAGACAGGAATAGAGAGCAGAATAATCCTCCCATAATCCAGAATGAAGTGGTTAATGACCTGCTATGCCACCTGGACACCCACAGTTCTATGGATCCAGATAAAATCCACCTGAGAGTACTGGGGGAGCTGGCAGAGGAGCTTGCCAAGCCACTCTCCATCATTTATCGTCAGTCCTGGTTAACAGGGGAGGTCCTGGCTGACTTGAAGCTTGACAGTGTGACTTCCATCTACAAGAAGGGCTAGAAGGAGGATCCAGGGAACTACAGACCTGTCAGCCTGACCTTGGTACTGGTGATAATTACGGAATGGTTCATCTTGGGTGTGCTCACATGGCAAGTGCAGGGCAACAAGGGTATCAGACCCAGCCAGTGTTGGTTCATGAAGGGCAGGTCCTATTTGACCAACCTGATCTCCTTCTATGTGACTGCCTAGTAGATGGGGGAAAAGCTGTGAATGTTGTATACCTGGACTTTAGTAAAGCATTTGACACAGTCCCCCACAGCATTCTGCTGGAGAAGCTGGTGGCTCTTGTCTTAGACAAATGTAATCTTTTGCTGCGTTTAAAAGTGGCTGGATGGCCGAGCCCAGAGAGTTGTAGTGAATGGAGTTAAATCCAGTTGGTGGCCAGCCACAAGTGGTGATCCCCAGGGCTCAGCGTTGGGGCCAGTCCTGTTTAACATCTTTATCAATGATTTGGATGAGGGGATTGAGTGCACCCTTGGGGGGTTTGAAGGTGACATGAAATTGAGAGTGTTGGTCTGCTTGAGGGTAGGAAGGGCCTACAGAGAGATCTGGATGGGTTGGGTCAATGGGCTAACATCAGCTGTATGAGGTCAATAAGATGAAATGCTGTGTCCTGCACTTCGGTCACAACAACCCCACAGATTGAGATACTGGAGTGGGTACAGAGGAGGACAACGAAAACAGTGAAGGGATTAGAGAATGTGCCTTACAGGGAGAGGCTGAAGGAGCTGGTGTTGTTTAGCCTTAAGAAAAAGAGGCTAAGAGGAGACCTTACTTCCCTCTACAGCTACCTGAAAAGAGGCTGTAGAGATTTCGGTGCTGGCCTCTTCTCCCTGGTAACTAATGACAGGACATGAGGAAATGGCCACAAGTTGTGTCGGGGGAGTTCAGATTAGATATTAGGAAGAATTTCTTTACTGAAAGAGTAGTTAAGCATTGGGACAGGCTGCCCAGGGAAGTGGTGGAGTCTCCATCCCTGGAGGTGTTGAAAAAACTGTGTAGATGAGGTGCTTTGGGACATGGTCTAGTGGTTATGGAGGTGTTGGGTAGAAGGCTGGACCCAGTGATCTTGGAGGTCTTTTCCAACCCTAACCACTCTGTGATTCTATGGGAGACAGTCCTCCATGAACTTCTCCACTGTGAGTCCTTTCACATGCTGCAGTTATTCACAAACTCCAGCATATGTCCCATCTATGTGGTCACAAGTCCTGCCTGCAAACCTGCTCAGTTGTGGGCTCCTCTCTTCACAGGTCCTGCCAGAAGCTGCCTTCAGTATAGCCTTCTCTTGGGGTCACAGCCTCCATTGGGCATCCACCTGTTCTCATGTGGGGTCCTCCATGAGCTGCATGTGGATATCTGCTTCACTGTGGATCTCCATGGGCTACTGGGGGATAGCCTGCCTCACCATGGTCTTCACCATGGGGTGAGGGGGAATCTCTGCACTGGTGTCTGGAGCATCTCCTCCTTCTTCATTGACCTTGGTGTCTGCAGAGTTGTTTCACATATTCTCTCTCCAGCTGCAATTGCTGTTGTGCAGTATGATTTTTCCCCTTCTTAAATAGGTTGTCCCAGAGGCACTACCACAATCTCAGATGGGCTCACTCTTGGCCAGTGGCAGGTCTGTCTTGCAGCCAGCTGGCATTTGGCCCTATCAGACATAGGGGAAGCTTCTGGCAGCCTCTCACAGAAGCCACCCCTGCAGCCGTGCCCCCCACACCTTGCCATGCAAACCCTATAGTCACCATGTGAAACAGTCTTAGATATTTCCCCAGGATAGAAAAGAAAATCAACCATTATCCATTTCTAGGTCTCAGAATGATGCCTTTATCACTCAGGTAATGAAAGTTTATATCATGTAACAGGGATTACCAGCATCAGCCTGTCTTATTCTTTGATATGCCCCAAAAATATTACAGAAGAAGTTAATAAAGAATAAATTGTGGGAACTGAGTAGCCCCACCATCACAGTTTGTCTCTTTGCCCTTAACCAATTTGCATTAGAGTGAATTCCCTCCTTCGCTGGGTTTACTGAGATTCCCCAAGCTTTTCTGTGTCTGTGCTTGTTTTCTTTTTTTAGTGTCATATGCTATGATATCTTGGTGACCTCTGGTTCTGCATTCATTATCATTGTTTTGTAACTTGTGAGGAAGTAACCCAGTAACCATCACGTGTCAGACTCCTCCACACAGGGGAAGCAAACCTTCTCAACCCTTTGGATGCAAAGGGATGGTTTGCATGCAGGTTGTTGTTGAGTGTCACAGAACTGGTAATTGTGTGAAAACCAGTAAGTCTAAGAGTATTTGCTATGACTTTTGGTTGGATCAGATGTAAGAAATCCAAGAACTGTATGCACATCATTCCTCTACCCACAGAATTATACTTTAAAAAATAATTTAAGTAGTCATGTATTTTAAGTGCTGCTGTAATTGGTCTGCTTTCCTCACCTATTGGAATGAATTTACTGAATGTTAATTACCCTGATTTTTCTCAAATCTTTAAATACAGAAAAAATATTAACTTTGTGTATTTTTATAATGATTTCCTTTATTATAGAGAATTATTCACACATGATTTAGACTAACAGATAAATATCTGCATAAATGATAATACAACCAGGGAATGGATACATTTGAGGATTAGCCTCAAATGTAGTTCTGGATCCATAGCCCAGGTCTGATATACTTAAATTTAAAAGTTTGAATAATTAAAAATTTATCCTTTCCCTAAAGGAACATTGTACCTATCTAATTTTTATAATGTGGAAATATAAATTAAATAGAGCTCACTCTTTAGCTTTTCTTACTGATTTTTGTTCTTGCCTTGTGATAGGTAAGATCAAGATTAAAGCCTTGCCTAAAGGGCTGTTAATCTGTTTACTCTTGTCTCTACCTGTTTCGAGGAGGCCAGAATACTCACTCTAAGGCCAATAGGATTCTGGGTTCTTCTTTTCTTTGCTTTTCAATCCCTAAAGAGTACAGGGCCTCCTGGTAACATAGTTGTTCTTCTACTCTATCCTGTAGTAAAAAGTAAGCTTCATTTTAAGACTATTTCTGTTTTTAAAAACAAATGAAGACATGCCCAGAGCAGAGGTATATATACAACAATGTAATCATTATAATGCTTCTCTGCAGGCAAAGTGAGACATTTTAAATAGGGTCCTTTCCAAACTCTGGAATCATTAGAGTGGGAGTCTAATATAGTTATATTTTAAATTCTGAAGGAGCGTGGGGTTTTTGTGTGTGCGTTAGGAGTCACTAGACTTTGCTATTTCACCTGCTAAATGTGGGAAACTGCTTTTCTGTCTCTCAGGAGACCTGCCTCACTGTTACTTTTCACTGAAGTAGTATTTGACATTGACCAAATCATCTCTCACTCTTGGGCCTCTGTTTATGAACCCATCTCTTAAGCCTGTGGAATTAGATGGGAATTGCTTGGCTTTTTTTCTTCCCAGTGTTTATGCTGAAGCTGCTGCCTGGCATTCCTGATTTGTCTGGGATCTTAGGAGGTTCTGTCTCCACATTGTAATGAAAAGAGCATAAAGAAAGCAGGATCCACATTGTGTTCTGCTAGGGATGGCCCTCTGGACCAGAAGAATGTTTAATTTTCCCTCAAAAACTTAAGGGGGTTGGTGACAATAGAAATGTGTAGATAATAAAAACCTAGTAGTATATTAAGTGCTGGATTCTTGCAAGAGATTTATTAATGGTGCTTATGGTTCCCCTGTAAAGGGTCTGAAGCACATAAGCTTATATGTTACTGCTAGCTGAAGATACTGACAATTCTCTGGATTGGTGGTGTAACTGCTGTATCTTATTCTGAAGATGGTTATATTTCAGAATCAAAGAAATTATTCCCATGTAAATAACCAGTAAATTGGGTTTTATAGTTTGTCAG
Source organism: Megaceryle maxima (assembly GCA_024605025.1). Lineage (NCBI taxonomy): Eukaryota > Metazoa > Chordata > Aves > Coraciiformes > Cerylidae > Megaceryle > Megaceryle maxima. Next base: position 37,162 of record JANHGN010020805.1, read on the forward strand.
GAAAGTGGGATTATTTGGAGGTAATAGCCTCTGTTTAAATACTGCCTTTCTTGTTGCAGGAATTCTATTGGGTGAAATATAACTGGACTCTGTATGTAGGCTTGTTTTCTTACATAAAACTTGATTTTTACTTTTATACTTGGAATGCATTGGCTTACACAGGTCTGTAAGAATTGCATTCACCTCTCATCCTAACCAGAGGCAGCAAGTGGCTAATGTTTGCTAGCATACTTCTGTAGTAAGGCTTTCTGGAGAGTAACTTTCCTGTGACATTCCTTGAGACCTGTATTAGGCTTTTGACAAGCCTTACACCAGCCCTTCAGGATGAGGAGGATATGCATTTCAGAAGTTGGTAGAAACACACTTTTATCGTTTCTCTTTTTTTTCCGCTAGAACCATACAGCCATTGCTGTAATAGAATATAAGTGAGCATGCTTTGATCTGTATTAAAGATCCCCAAACCACTGCAGTTCTCTGTTGGTTCTGACTTGGCATGTTATTCCCTAAAATTTTCAAAGGTTTTCTTTTTAGAATAGTGCTTCTATTTTGGATGGCATTGAAATTCATCAGAAGCTTCAATACATGTTTGAATGCTGTCTGGAATGGCTTTTTTTTTTTTTTTTTTTTTTAAAGAAGGAGGAAAAAAATAGTGCTTAAGTGCATTTCTGTATCAGTCTCCAAACTCCAGAAACATTACTTCCTTCTGCTTAGAGAAACACTGTGACATATGGTGGTGTCAGCAGCAGATGAATCTCTATGAAAATTTAGAACTATGTTATATGAATTACATCGGGAATCTAATCTTGAAAAAGACCACTGGAGATGAAAGACCACTGCTCCATGTGCTGCTTTATACAACTCTCCAAGGATTAATTAATTTTTCTGGTACTGATGATGAGCAATTGTACCTAGTGGTAATTTGGTAGCTGGTAAATTGATGGAATTCCAAACAATACAAACATTTAACCATCTGCCTGGTTTGTTTTCTCTTGAAAAAGCTTTGCCCTGTTCAAACTAAATAATTTTGGAAGAAGAGACTAAAGAGAGGAAAAGCCAAATGTTTGTTTACTTATTTACAAACTAAAATATTGTAGTTAGTTTTAAGTATTGTTTACACTGTAATAGGCGTTTGAAATTTAGTTTATAGCTGGTTGCAAATAAAGACGTATGTATGATTAGTGATGATCAGACTTTCAACAGTCATCCTAAACTCTGTAACTTATATTTTTAATGTAAATGCAAATCACTGCTATTCTGCTTGTGGTGGCAGACTTTTCTGGCACTAAGAAAAGAGGCTGCATACCAAAGTTTTAAAAAGGTGAAAAGATAATGTTGATTAATGTGGGTTATTATGAAAGTACTGGACTAACATTCATAACAGAATCAAAGGTGTAACAGAAATTAAAATTGCATTTATTTTTAATTACAAATTACCTCATTTACTCAGTCCCTTACCACACCTGTTTGCTCAATGATCGCTATAATGACACTAAAAGCATCAAAATACAGGTGAACCTGCTGTGTACCGTAGTAAGATTGGTTAAAGGAATGCTTTCCTAGTTTAGAAGTGACCAGTGTGGTCATCTTAGTTTGTCTTTCAGACTCACTGGACAAAGCCATGCAACTTCCTCGAATTAATTAATAACTGAATTATAGATCTTTCAGAAAAATATACTGTGTGTACTTGTTAAAAATTACTTTTGATAGAAAATTGCAGTTCTTGGTAATTTATTCAAATAAGATAAGCTTAAGAGAAAAGCGTTGAAGAAAACATGCACTTGATTTCTAATCTGATCTTTTTTTAATAGTTACTATTTTCCATCAGTAGAAGCTTTTATACCTTTGTGTTTCTATATTGTGAAGATCTATGTGGCCTGTAGCTACTTTTTGCACCCAAAAGACAAAACAAGTTTGAAGAATGAATAAGCAAGATAGATGGAGTTCTGTGCCCTTTTGCAAAGTAGCAGAGTATGTTTTTAAATTGATTTGTTGTGTTTGTCTCACTTAAGTATTCTTTAATGAATGAAAAAAATGGCTGTACCAGTGCCAAATAGAGAAAGCAGTTTAATATCTATTTGTGTGCTTGTCCAGTGATGATGCTAAACCTTTCCTGCAGGTTCTGTGAGATTGTGGTGATTCTAGGTCTCTTCTAAACTGCTGATTTTTAGTGTACTTTCTTGATATGCAAGCATACTTTGTTAAACTTGATGCCTCTACTCTTTGCTCAGCTTTCCCAGTCAACTCACTCTCTTTCTTAGCATCGGTGTCTTATTGCATTCTGGAGCATTCTCCAGCCTATTATGCTCAAACCTTATCTGTAATGATTTAAATTTCCTTTTAAATACCAGTAAAGCTGTTAGGATGAGTTTAAGTGCCAAATTCTCTAGTGTTAAGCTAAAACCAGATGATTCTTATTTACAGTTGTTTATCGATGTCTATTAATATTTGTTGGTTTTGTTTTGTTTGGTTTTTTTAATATACTTTGAGTATTTCATATTAATTTATGTAATTCCAGTTTCTTAATGAAAATGTCATGGGCTGATGTAATTTTTTGGAAATATGCATATAATGTTGAAGATGCAACTTTTTTTTAACAGTCAAACTTTCAAACACAGTGGTGTGATTTGTTTGGTTTTGTGGTTTGTTTTTTTTTTTGTCCCCATTTTTTTTTTAAATTTGTTGTGGTTTGGTTGTTATTTAAAAAAAAAAAAGATTCCATATAGGTAATTTTATTTCTCATAATTTTATGAGAAGTATGAGAAATACTTTTATTTCCATCTTGAATGGCAATAGTTTTACTTTATTTTAATTACTTATTACTAAAGCTGTATAATAACCATTCCAGCATTTTGCCATTAGCTGATTTCAGTCTAACAATAATAGAATTGCCTGATTTGCCCTATTGTGGATTTTTGTTTTGCTTAATTGTTTTTTTTTTTTTCAAAGCTTAGCAACATAGTCTTTTTCTGATGCTCTTGATGCTGCTTGGCTATCTGGATCAAAATTCCGAGATTAAATTTGTCCAGGTACATTTAATTTCAGTACCTGTTGATTAATTTTGTCTTCCCAGTTGTTGTTGTAGAAAGCACCTCAGCCTACAAATGCATTATCTAACTTTTTCCTGAGGACTATTACTTAGTGAATACTTCTGGGGTTTTCTCTATTATTATTCCTATTAATACTTATACCACAAACAGTGCAGATGTACAGCACACTTTAAAATTCTGTGTTCTTAATGAAATCTTCTTAATATTCTAAATGTCCTCAATTCTGTTGGTCATTCATTTTTCTATATTTTTCTTCTTTTTTTTTTTTTTTCCCCCCAACCCCTCGTGATGAACTAGGCAATTTTTTTAATCTTGACTAATATCTATGGCTGGGAATGGCTTTACATTCTTCCATTCATTATGTATCTTTTACTACTCATCTAAACTAGTGGTTTTTTAAAATCAATCTGACCTGATTTCTGTTTGAACTATGACTTTCTGCAAGCTTGCAACATGTTCTTAGATAGTGCCTGACTTTATACAGCCCAAATCACTTGTTTTCAATGGACTTTTATAATGAACAGTTAACTTTTTTTTATTACTTAGCTTTCCAGAATTGCTTAGTTTACTGGTTGTCTAAAAGTACTGTTAAAAGCTGGGCTGTGTTTGACAAGTTGGTATTGCCAGGTGCTGGAAGTTCATGGTATCCCATGGATTATCTCATAGAATATTCAGGGAAGCTGGTGTGGGTGCTGAAGGGGCTCATTTTCCTGTTCATAGTTTAGAAAGAATCATAAGAATATTCCTACTATAACACTTGTCATTTTGGACAGAACTTCCAGTGCTTAGAGAAAACATTGTATCTATTTAATTTAAAAAAAAAAAAAAAAAAAAAAAAGAGAGGAAGATTTTTTTGAACAGGGAAATTAGTTTGGTATAGTCTGGC
>JANHGN010020805.1:41194-80436 GCA_024605025.1 Megaceryle maxima
AAAAATATTATTTTATTAATTTAAAAAAAAAAAAAAAAAAAAAAAAAAAAAAGAGAGGCAGATTTTATTGAACAGGGAAATTAGTCTGGTATAGTCTTGCTTGTTTCTCCTATGAAGTATACATTTGATTTTGATAGAGAATGAAGTTTGGTTTGGAGGTGTATAGATTAAGGAAAATACTTTGTCCTGAGTATATTTGACACTATCAATAGATGTAGAAATATATTTATTATTTTTGAGAAGACATGTCTTTTTGGAATAGATATTTTGAGATCTGAAGTTAACAGAGATTGAATACTGAAACAATACTATCCATAGATTGTGAGTTTGAGTGTAAGCTTGATGAGCGTATTTATAGTACGATTCTTCTCACTTGAATAATTACCTGGAAAGAAACTGTTCCTGGGTCATCTTGGTGCAAAAAGACATTTAAGGATAAGGTTAGTTAGAGCATTTTTATTTTTTCCAGCTGATACTTCTGCTTTGGTTTGGTCTTGCTCCTGTTGTATATGAACATTTTTCTCCTGTAAAACCAATGTAACATGTGCTATCTGTAACAGTAGAAGATTATATATCAGATGACACAGAAAATTAACTAGAATCATTTTAGAGTAACTTTTGATTGTAGAAATCACTCTTTGCCCTGAATAGGCAAATAAATTGTGCAAATAGAAAATAAATTAATGGAATAAATTTGAGAATTAGTTGTAGATCATCATTATTCATCAGAGGAATGTCAGAGAGAGCTGTATGTACCACTTAAGAATTAAATTTTTCAGTTTCCATGTTGGTTTATATTATTATTTTGATATACAAATGTATATGAAAGAACAGGATGAATCTTGAGTATGTCTTCTTGAATGGAATAGGTATATCCATTTATAATCCACTTCTTATCCTCTTCAAGTTTGGGAAACTTGATTAACATCAGTTATAACTGGGTCAAATGCTAGTCTTATGTCTTGGAGATCCATACCATTGACTGATGAAATAGACTATAAATTCTTTTGAATAATAAAATAAATTATGGGCAGTTTGCCTAGTTTAAGTGAAGTGGCACTAAACAATAACAGAGAAGACTAGATCTGCAATATTGATGTGATAAATAGGATTTCTGAGAACATATCTTAAGTCATTTCTGGTGTGATGGGAATTTTTCCTTCCGGTGGAAAGGCTTTGGATTATGCCGTAGTAAATTAAAACAAAGCAAACTGGGAAATTAAAATAGTGTTGATTTAGAAGTAATTAAGTATGGCAACACATATTTAATGCATCCAGAATTGTATGTAAATATGTATTGCACTTAGGCTTACCTGGTTATTTATATATGATATGCAATACAGTATAATAGCTTTAAATGTCTTTAAATGCAAAATGCTCCTGAGGGTTGATTGCTGATTCGAGATAATACTTCACTTGTGTTTGGAAAATAAATTTATCTGGGGAAATCAATATTTGTCATGTCAAATTTCATACCTTCGTTTGTTCGGGGACAGGATTGCCTCTGTGGAAGAGCTTATCATTCATATGCTACTATATTAGCAAGATCTATTTTCAGAATAAAAGATTGCTCAGTCTAGATTTATCTATAATCCTGCTCTCTTCTGTCTTTTCCATGGACATCCTACACCAGGGTGGGTAAATTCAACATTCTAAACGTGAGAAAATAAAAGCTCAGGCTCCTGGTGCCTTGGCTATTTTCCTACATACCAAATAAATGTTTGACTGTGTATGTTTGTGTTCAGCAGGGCTAAGAAATGCCAGTGAAATGGGGAAGGTAAAGGAAAATTGTAACTAGCTAGAAACATGCTTTACTGAAGTTTTCTCCAACATAGAGATAATGACAAAATGTGTGCAATAGAACTGCCTCTTTTTTTTTTTTTTTTTTTCCCCCTCATGTTGTTGTGTCAGTTTGCTAATTCTGCAGACTAGTTTCTTTATTAGTAATGCAAAAATTCCTGAAAGTGTATTTGCCTGTTTTAATAGTGCAAATGTTCAGGGCACAGGTGCAAATTGAGAAGCTGCATTTGAGTACATCACAGGATCACAGAACGTTAGGGGTTGGAAGGGACCTCTGAAGATCATTAAGTCAAACCCCCCTGCCAGAGCAGGACAAAACTAGAGCAGGTCACACAGAAATGCATCCAAATAGGTCTTGAAAGTCTCCAGAGAAGACGACTCCACAACCTCTCTGGAGAGTCTATTCCAATGCTCTACAGCTCTTACAGTAAAGTTCTTCCCCATGTTGAGGTGGAACTTCCTGTACTCGAGCTTGAATCCATTGCCCCTTGTCCTGTTACAATGCACAAGTGAAGAGAGGTTGTCCCTGCCTTATTGACACCCAGCCCTTATGTATTTATAGACATTAATTAGATCCCCTGTCAGTCTTCTCTCCAGACTACAAAGCTGCAGGTCTCTCAGCCTTTCCTCATAAGGCATGTGTTCCAGCCCCTCGTAGCCCTCAGTTGGACTCTTTCAAGTATCTCTGTCCCTCTTGAACTGGGGAGCCCAGAACTGGATGCAGTACTCCAGGTGAGGTCTTACTAGGGCAGAGTAGAGGGACAGGAGAAGGTCCCTTGAGCTACTGGACACCTTCTTAATGCACCCCAGGATACCATTGGCCTTCTTGGCCACAAGGGCACATTGTTGTCTCATGGATACCTTGTTGTCTAGAGATGTAGAATCCTGTCCTGTCCATTTTAAAGAGATGCATATCAAAGTACTTTGAAAAGCTAATAATTTTGTATAAGGTATTCATCTGTAGGAATACAGGTTAGCCATTGCTATATCAACCTGTATACACTCTTCAGTGACAACAATGAATTACAAAATATCATCCCTACATCTTAGAGTAACACCCCAAACTCTATTCTTTCAATTTAACGCATTGGTAAGTCACAGCTAGGAATGTATGTGCTTCATACAGAACTGGAATATTGCACTGCATGCTGCTATGTAGCAGTTGAGTTTCACTTTCTATTTAGCTAAGCGCAGTAAGAGTGTGTTATATGCAAACAAAACAACAAGAGAGGATCTCCAAGTGTTTTTATCACTTGAAACATTGTATTCAGGCAATACTTTTGTGGATGTGGGTATCTGTGCTTTCATGCTATAATAATGTGATACTAGAAAGTGAATTTTCTAGCATCTTACATCACTTGTTCAAGGTCTATTGAACATGTGAAAAGGGAGCCTACAGAGACCATATTTGGAAGCTTTACTCAATTTGTGCAATACAAAATTGATGAGCGTATGTTAAAATAAGCATCAATTATCAAGATAAATACTAAATAACCTGGATTATCTCAGGTTAGGTTGTTAGTGCAATTACTTCAGAGAGCATAAGATTAAGAATTAGTTGTTAAAATTGACTGTCAAAGAAAACATCACCTATGATGTCCATTTTATAAATTCTTAATTTAAATTAATTATAGGTTAAAAGATGATTAAATTGTAGGTTTTACTCTTTTGAGTGTTTGGTGGGATTTTTTTTTGTGTGGATTTTTTTTGTTGTTGTTTCAGTAGAAAATGTTAGATCATTTAAAAGATTTCTGATCTGTTTTTGCCATTTCCAGATGCCAGAGCTTAGATTTCTCAGCAACATTTTGCCTTTCTTCAAATGACCAGATATTACGTTACCCTGTACTTCAGCACATTCTAATAGATTTTAAATAAACCTTTTCTAAATTAGTGAAAGAAAATTAGAAAATTTCCAAGGAAATACCTTGCTAGAGAGCACATCTGTCAGTGCAATTTAAGCTGGAGCAATTTTCATCAGCTTCCATCAGCAGTTTGGTTCAAAACTCAAATAAAATATTTGCTGAAGGCAAATACAGTTGTTTTAGGGCATATCTCAAACTTCAATCGAGTACCAAATATTTTACTGTTGAAACTGAAATGTCCCAACTTACATCAGTTGTGAACTAGCTAAATAAAAAACCCCAAAGAAGCATTTGAAATAATGCACAATAGTGTGAAAATCTAGAGAGACATTCTGTAAGCAAAGTGAAATAGAAATGACTACCCTTTCAAGTACTGATAATGTGCGGAGATGTTTGTCTTCATCACTAGCTGAAAATGTGGCATATCACTATGTAAATTTGATATTAGTTGTCATTAAATATTTAAAACATGTTGGCTTTCTGTTGCCCTTTTCAGAAGATGGAATATTCTAGGTACAACATTTTCTGGCTTCAAATTACTCAAATTGCCAAGTATCCTGAAAATTTAAGACCATTGATAATTTTACACATGTAAAATTAGTTAGAATATAATTTTCTTAAAGTTTTGTGCTGTATTTTTTCAAATGATCAGTAAATATATGTTTACTTTTAAACAATTTAATATTTTTAAAAATTCATTTTAACTCAAATACATAATACTCTTTTAGTGCTTGTGTTCTAAGAAACTCCTCGAGATGAAACTTGCAGGATCTGGTTCTGATCTTCTGTTGATAGATGTACTCTTCTTGCTTTTAATGAGCAATTTGCATCTAAATCTAAATTAAATCAGGACTGGAAACTGTCCAGCTTCCTATGAGTCTTGGGTCAGATGGAAGGACTATTTGTTTAGGGCTCCTTCTATAAGAGTTGTGCTGTCAGAGGGCTGTTGCCTTGAGAGCAAGTCTATGCAGTCTGGAGAAGGAGATGGTTTTCACTGGGAAAGGACTTGCACATAAACCCTCAGAAGATGAGCTATCACCTGCTCCTAGGAGGTGCAAGAGGAAGAAGGCACTGGAGAGCATGTTGGGGAGATGCTGTTTCTCCTTGATTCCCATGTGCACTTCTAGCTTCGTTTCTGCCTGATTTATTTTCACAGGACCTAGCAAAGGGAACATGTCAGTTGCTGTTATTGTAGAGAATTAAAATTGAATGCTTTTGATAAAAAATGAAAGCATAGTCCCCTGATGTATTTTGCTTCCCAAGTTTTCTGTGGTAATACATAGTAAGTGTTAACAGAAGTAGCACTTGGACAATTTCAAGCAATTGAAGAGAAAATTCAGTAGAAGCCCTGCTGAATTTACCGAGCCTGGGCAAACACTGTTTTATTTTTCCAATTTTTTAATTTTATTTTATTTTAACCAAGCTTTGTTCCTTACCACTTGTGCATGGAAATCAGAGATTCACAATGAGATCATAATTCACCCTTTGTATATAAATGTTACACACACAAACTGCTTGAAGAGAATGTTATTAAGAATGCAAAAGCAAGCAGTCAAGAGAAGAGGGTGTTAACATTAACACAAGGCTGGCATTGCAACCTAAATTCAGCTTCTCTTATACATATGCATTATGATGTCTTTAGCTATAAGAATATACCATACTTTTCCAGAAGACTTCTTCCTTACTCAGTACACAAGATGGACAGTACTCAATTAATGAGCAGCTATTCAAAGTGCTGTTTTATCCTCAGTGTTTGATACGTGGCCCTAAGCCTTATTTACAGAACATCATTCAGACCCTCCTCAGAAGTCAGAATTATTAATTTCCTCGTATGCTTTTCTGCTCTGCTCATCACTACTGTATCCAAGTGCTTCACAGGTTTTAAATTAAATTTATCTCCACAAAGCCCCAGTGAGGGATGCGGTATTATCTCTATTTTACAGATGGGGAACTGACAGAGATTAAGGTCAGAAAAATTCACCAAATTTGGATGCACATTTTAAGACACAGGATTGGATTTTTAGAGCCCTTCAGATCATTTAGTACTCGCTGTGTTCAGAAAACAGCACTCACTACTTTTTAACTTAATGGCACTAGTGATTGCTAAGGGTAAGTTTTGTATCTGATATTTTGTATAGTATCACACAGGAACTCTGAACTTCCTCTGAAAGAGGAAAAACTTCAGCGAATCATCTGCAGAGAAGAGGCAGTGGGTCCTCTTAAAAACTCTAATTTTATTATTGAAGAGTATTTCTTAATGCTTGTGCATAGATTGAGATTGCACAAGCCATCTGAATTATCGTCCTTGCTGATTTGGTGGTTTGATTTTTGCAATGGAGAGAGATTATTTAGGAGTACTGAAATTTGTGATCCAGTTTATTTGAGGAATGAATATTAGTTGAGAAAGCCTAAAATGTAGTAGTGTCTCTTCTATAATAGATATTAGGAGGATCTTTCCAATGTACTTTCATGTATTTTCATAGTATATTCAAATTTCTTTCCTCTATGAAGATATTCTAAATACCAGAAAACTCATGAGTAAGCCCAGCAAAATAGTAATTCTCTCTTTAGGAAAACTTTAATTGGTGATATTTGTGTTGCCAATGTTTTGTAAAGCAAGTACATTTATATGTACCTGATTACTTTATCTGTTGGCAGTTTATTTTATGCTGGTTCTGCTTTTAGGCTTGCTGGCTGCTAAAAGAGTAGCACAGGTAATTCAAGATAACACCTTAGTTCTTCATAGTCATTTAAAACCAGCAGTATTTATTTGAACCAAGGCTAAATACAATGATGTTAAAGTTTTTCTGTTTATTTTGGAGAATTTAATTTTTATTAGATTGACCAAGGAAGACTTTACTGTATCCTTTTCTGGCAATTTGTGCTCTTCCAAGTCCATCTGTTTCTTTTTTTTTTTTTTTTTTTATTCATAAGATGGATATTACTACATATTTTTCTAAAGCTCTTTGAAATCTTTAGCTGACAATAATTAGAGAAGTGAAAAATTTCTTGTGTTCAGTGTGGCTCTGCCTATCAGAACAGTGGCTGTGTAGCTTGTAATTACCTAACTAGTTACAGAAACAGTTTCCTCAAACACCTTTTTAGTGTTAGCCTACATTTAGCTTGTTATTAGACTCCATACCTTATACTGTGCCAAGTGCATAGCGTTTGCAGAACTGGAAGACTACATGTAGAAAGTTGGGAAGTTTTGTTCTGGCTATGATGTGCACTTGCGTAAGCCAAGACATCTCTCATAACAACAAGAAAAAAAAATTTTCAGTAGTTTCAGTCAAAGTCTCTTTTGTTTACAGTTGTAACCATTTACAGGCTGCGATCTTTGTTACTGCTGTGGCATTACTTACAGAGCAACTGCTTGTGATGAAAAATTAGTGAGAACTTTGACTAGGTATAATTACCTACTGGGTAGCTTGTGTAGTACATATGTATCATGCAAATGACCTTTTAAATAATAAAGACCAGACAAATTGCATACATTATTTAAGAGTTTTCATTAGAAATAACCTTTATGCCCACCTTCTGTAAAATGTTTGATGCTGGTACTCAAGCAGGAGGGCTGTGAAACTGAGGTGGCAATGTCTTCTGAGTTATCTGTCCAGTGGAAACCAGTGCAGTTTGAGGAATTCACAGATAAATCAGAACTTCATCTCTGACAAATGCCAGTCAAATTCTCGAACCTATAGAGGGATCTCCAGTTGAGCACTTTGCCAGTTTGCCATACTTCAGCTTAAACATTCATCCTGTGGATTGTAGATTAAGATTTAATCACATCTATAGATTTCTAATTACTTATGAATATCTTATTAGAAAGCCTTGCTGGCAAAGAACTCCAAAGCATTTTCAGTAGATTATACAGAAATTTGTTCCAGAATTAGTTGCAGAACACTCACCTGGCACCCAATTCTTTCTATCAGGTTTACCAATAAATGAGAACACAATACTGGCTCAGTTAATTCCATTTCACCGTCTGACCATAAATGGGGTTTTTTGGGGTTTTTTGGGGTTTTTTTTAAACCTGGGAAGTTAAAAAGAATTCCACTAAAACTTTTTTTTTTTTTTGATGCTTTAAGTGGTGCAGAGTTGAAAAGGAAGCCATAAATGTATCAAAACCATACAAAATTATTTGCTTGGTTTATGTCTTGATTATGTGACTCATAGAATTCTATATGGTGAGACTACATAAAAAACCCCCATATAGACTATTGTCTAAAAGGAAAAAAAACCAGCAACCCTTGGGTAGTCACAAAGATTAAAATGTATATTTTCAGGATACTTGGCAACCATGAAGTAAAAAGCAAGCTAAAGAATGTTCTGCATATACAGTTAAATGTTTTAATTAGTACATGCAGTGACATACTTACGACATAAGACCATGAAAATAATACACTTGTTGAAATTCTGTGCACTTAAAAATGATCCTATGTTTAAAGAAATGCTTAAAAGCATACTTTAATCTTTTACCCAAGAAGATGCAGGACAGTCCATTGAAAATGCAGGTCTGTCTTTTTATCTTTCCCCTTGGTTTTGACTTAACTACAACATTTTCTCCTTTGATTAATTTACACAAGCAAGAGAAGTCAAAATTAATCTTGTCAATATTCTTAAAAGTTATATTTCAAAAATATAGATGTAACAAGGTATTTTCTGTACTGTAATATTTGCAGCAGAAATACAGTTAAGTACTGATTCTGAAAGTAACCTTTTGAAGCTAGAAAACTATGATACATGTTAGTGTATTTGCTAAGAGCTCATGTCTACAGTGAAGAAACACTCATAAAGAAAGCAATTTAAGGTGAACATCTTTAAAAAGAAAATGTGCTTGGGAGATGCATGCAACAGTGATGGCTATTTCAGCAGGTAGCGTAGTAATCCTTACCCTACTCTAGGTAAGGCTTACTGTAGCATTACGATGTTGCACAGAAGTTGTTAGCCTGTGTTACTCCAATTGGAGAGCCTAAGTTTCAGTACTGTTTTCAGGTTAGCACATTATAGACTGTTCTTCAAAGTCCGGACAGTTGAATATGGGGAGATGGATTCGCTTAGAGTGATCTCTTGCTGTGGTGATGTTTTGTAGAAAACACCAAAACCAAATTCTCCCTAGTGTGATCGTGTCCATGGACACAATCACAAACAAAAGTTTAGACTGAAACAAACAAACACTGCATTGACCCCCTTTGTTCATCAGCATCTGTCACTCCAGTAGAGGCTCTGACAAACCTAGTGCTGGCTTTAGACAAGGGAATTTGACTCTCTTGGTTGGAAGGAGAGGCAGAATAGTCAGGTCTCACTGCTAAAATCTAAACCTATTAGGAGTTAGTATCTTACTAGAATAAATCTAATGCATATATGTATTGGATAACAGGAACTGCAAGCCACAGTTTCTCAGCAGAAAATATCTTATGAAAGGGAGTCATATTCAGTAAATACATGTATTTTGATATAATCCTAGTAGGGTTGGTTTTTCTATTACCATATATGCAACATCTCCTGAAAAATAATCACATAAGACTGGCCTATTTTTGCCTAAATTTAGTTAAGTTGTCATGTTCAGAATTATCTAACCAACCCCAGTGAATTATAAGTAGGTTCCCAGCATGCTTTAATGCTGGTTTGACCATGAGAGAGAGTTTGTTTCCCTTTTCAAAATTCATTTACTCTTTGAGATGACTTGCAGTGCAGTTCTTGTTAAACATTACCTTGTTGACCTCATAGAGAGCTGTACAAAAATGCAGAAAGCTCTGATACCTGCCATAGGTATCTTTGTCAAAGACAGAGAAGCGGCCAGAAAGCAGGAGAGTTAGTTATCGTTTTCTTAGAGTGTGGTCAAGTATTCAGAGTGAATCTGTGAAAAATTAGAGATTAAATATGTGCAGAGAGGGCAAGTTAGAAAAGTGTACCACCTCTTTTTCACAGATTCCTTTACTCATGACCACCTTCCTTCAAATAGTTCATTGAAGTGTGCAGTCTGTATTTGCTGAAAGATTTGCAAACCATTTTGTGCATTTACAGCTATTTCTCTATTTTCTTTCCACCATTGCTTGCATACAGTTTGCAGTCCTACTGGTTTAAATGAACCAAAAATAATAAAAGTCATACACACTTTCATTTTGCCAGTGACTATGACATAAATGCTTCTTTAATAATTCAATGAATTTCAGCATTAGAACAGCACTTCATCTTTTAATTGTGTATTATATAATTAGATAGGTATGTGTGTTGTTGTGGTTATTTACTAAGACTGTACAGTTTGTAACAGTCCTTTTTTTGGACCTGCTTATCATGGTGGGAGCATCTTTTTCGTCCCAACTGTTTCACATATTGCTTGGGAGCAGCCAGCAGGCACCTCTGGGTTGGTAGCTCATCACATGCAGAAGCCTTGATGAACCACAGCACTGCTGTAACTCACCTGGCTGGGATACTCCAAGGGCCATGGGGGAGGGCACTCATTCTTCAGGGCACATGAGGAAGATTGGGATATAAGTTGTTTGAAATGAGACTTCATTAATTGCAGGGCCCGTGATATAACCTGGTTTAAATGTCTTTATTTTGGAGAGCACGTGCATATAGAAGGTGGTAAAATGGAAGCTAATGGGATGTCTTAAAGATTCCAACACCTAGCATTAGATGGAAGTACACTGTGTATAAATGTGTAAAAAAACCGCTATCTTGTATTATTAGCTATATATAAATGTAAATCTGACAATATTTATTCATTAAATGACACTTTTCATCTATGTGTCTGAGGAATTATTAGGTAAGGAACTATGTTGGCATTTTCCTCTATATGTTTGTGTTGCATTTATTAATTCAGCAAGATAAAATGCTTGTGGAGACACTTGGATATCACAGGAATTGCTCCAAGTACAACAAATTGGTAGTATTACAGAGGCAAATCCATTGTCTAATATAAATGCATTGCATTCAGAATGAAATTAAGTACGATAACTGCAATCTCAGACTTGTTCTTACTGTTTGTGTCTTATTTTTCTTTACATGGGCAAAAAGTACGGTCAGGAATCAGTGTATGTGTGTGGCTCTTTTCTTTTTGTGAGTTTTCAGAAGTCCTAACTGCATCATTCTTTCTTGCGATAATTATTTTTATTAAGGCTGGATTTAACTCTGTAGTCCTTTTAGTTAAAGTAGTTTTGTCTGAAGGTGAAACTTTGCATCTTTCAGTTTCTCTGGTGTTAAGTATCAAAAAGTTTAAAGGGCAAAAGAACAAAATACAGAAAATCAATCTATAAAAGTGTATACTGAATCAATAAGGGTTTTTGAAGTGATGTAACTGGTTCCTCAGTGACATGTTAATAAATTCTGGACTGTGTCTGGAAACTCACCATGGAACATCTCTTTCTCATGGCACCCTTTTATCTGGACTTGTGCTGGCCCTGAGTTGTGTGGACAGTCCTTTTTTCTATAGCATGCTCTGTGCTCCCTCTTTCTGATTGTGCTTTGGTTTATGCCATCAAAGAATTTTGGGAAGAGTCATTTATCTCTTCTTCTCATGGACTTTTACTCTTTGTGTCTTTTGACTTCCTGTAGCTTTTCTTCCACAACTCTATTTGCCCCATGTCTTCTGTCCAATACTATAGATGTCAAAATTGAATTTACTGAAAGGAAATAGTAAGCCACTTCAGGAGAAGGCTTAGTCTTCTTGTGTATTTCTAAAGCCTATAAAGTGACTTTATGTAGTGCTATAGAAGTAATAAATAAGAATGCTAAAACACGACAGCTTTTTCTTCTCTCCACATTTTTAAAGCCACCTTTTTCCACTGACAGGTATAGAAAAAGAACATTCCTAGTTGTCTCATAATATCCACTCTCTTTGTAGCCCCAAAAGAAATGAGCTTAAGCTCAAGGGTTTCAATGTGCAGTGTGGTAGTCTCTATAGTGACCTTCCTCCTCCATCTGTCCCTTTACCAGGATAGGGTTTTTCTTACCCTTGTGTATCTCCAGATTGTCACAATCCTTTATTGTTCCTCCAGCATGCAATGTAGCCCTAGGTAGCCACCCTAGAAAAAAAAAAGGATTTTCACAGTATAATTTCTGCTATTTACCACATACTGTGCAGAATTTTCTTACATTTTTCCTTTTTTTGCCTTTCACTTTTCTGCCTTAAAAAAAGGCATGATTGATATTAATATTCTTTTCCCTGATAAAAATGTATTCTTCCTTGATCTTATTGTTGGTGATATATTATTCAGTGTTCCTTTTTAATAAAAGCCATTGGTTGTTCCATTACTCACTACAGTTATTACAACACTAAAGGTCTCATTTATCAGAATGACTTGCACAGGCAAACCAAACCCAGTCCTGATCAGGATAATTGCTATGTGTTTGGGTTAGGTGTTTTTTCGTTGTGGGTTTTTTGTTTGTTTGGTTGGTTTTTAGTTTTGTTTTGTTTTGCATGTTGTTTATTTCTGTGAGATTTTGAAAAGTTTGCAGTTATCAGGTTTTTCTCTGGATTCATGTCATCTTGGATGATGATGGAAGGAGGAATCATAATCTTAGATCATCACTTCTAGTATGATGAAAAGTGGGTACATGTCTAGCAGAGAAGAAGCTCTAGATCAATTCATGGGATGGGGATTCTGTTTGAAAGGTATGTTCTGTAATGTTATGATGTGTTAAAGTCATGATATGTATCCTGGCATAAAATAAGTGAGCCTCCAGAACAGTGACTAGTCGCTGCCCACAGAGCGAGGAACCAGTGCTTGTGTGTGCCCCAGTGGGTGCCGCAGCTGGCTGCAGCTTGTAGGGCAGGCCACTGAGCCTCTACCAGTGTACAAGGTAAATTTAATCCCTCTGAGGGAGATTTAATCCCTCTAAAGACTAAAATCCCTCTAAGGGAGCTTTAAGCACAGCTTAACCATAAGTGGAGATCAGTCGGCGCGGAGCAAAACAGTCAGTCTTCTTGCTGTTAGCATGTGTGGGGTCGCAGGAGCTCAGCACGGCATCCGACGGAGAGCAGCAGTGATATCTGCCAGAGTTGATGTGGGGACACAGACACAACTCCCACAGAAGCATGCAGCCATTCAGGTCGTGGGGTGCAGGGAGTGACAGAGCCTCTCGCTGGCAGCAAGCAGCAGCCAAGAGATCTGCTGTGTTTTCTGTGACCGGGTAGATCATCTGCTCAGCCTGGTGGCTGATCTAAGTGAAGAAGTTGAAAGCTGAGGAGCATCCAGGAAGCAGAGCAGGAGATAGATTGGTGGAGCCAGGCTCTGCCTGCCTTGAAATGGGAATGGCAGCACCCAGGATCCTAGGGCCTCAGTATCCTGTCCCTGTCAAGCTGTAGAGAGGAGCCCAAATGAGGAGAATGAGTGGAGACTGGTAGACGGTAGGGGCAGCGTGTGAAATCCCTGCTTGCTCACCTTGCCCCCCCAGCTGCCTCTACACAACAGGTATGAGGCCCTGGTAGAGGAAGAGCAGACAAATTAGGATGGGGACAATGGGGAAGTTACAGCTCAGGGGTCTATGCAGTCAAATGGCAAATTAGGAACAACAGACAAGGAGAAGGCTGAGGTACTCAGTAACTTTTTTGCCTCAGTTTTCACTGGCAACCTCTCTCTGCACAGCCCTCAAGTTAGTGGCCCACAGGACAAGGACCATGTAGACAAAGTCCCTCCCACTGTAAGCAAGGAAAAGGTTCATGATCACCTGAGGAACCTGAACATAAATAAGTCCATGGGACCTGATGAGCTGCATCCCAGAGTACTGAAGGAACTGTCTGATGCAGTTGCTGAGCCACTCTCCATAATATCTGAGCAGTCATGGCAGTCAGGTGAAGTCCCTTGCTGCTGGAAAAAGGGTAACGTGCCTATCTTCAAAAAGGGTAAAAAAGAAGACACGGGGAACTACCACCCTGTCAACCTCACCTCTGTGCCTGAGAAGATCATGGAACAGATCCTCCTGGAGGATATGAGAAGGCACGTGGAGGACAGGGAGGTAATCCTAGGCATGGATTTACTAGGGGTGAGTCCTGCCTAACCAACCTAGTGGCCTTCTACAATGAAGTGACTGCATCAGTTGACAAGGGTAGGCCCATGGATGTTCTCTATCTGGACTTCTGCAAGGCCTCTGACACGGTCCCCCATAACATCCTTATCTCTAAGTTGGAGAATTATGGGTTTGGTGGATGGACTGTTCAGTGGATAAAGAACTGGCTAAATGGTTGCATCCAGAGAGTGATGGTCAATGGCTTGATGTCCAGATGAAGGAAGGTGATGAGTGGTGTCCCTCAGGGGTCTGTGCTAGGACAAGTGTTGTTTAATATCTTCCTTAATGATATTGACAGTGGCATTGAGTGCACCCTCAGCAAGTTTGCAGATGATACCAAGCTGGGGGAGGTGCAGTTGATATGCCAGAGGGACAGGCTGCTATCCAGAGGGACCTGGAGAGATGGGCCCAGATGAACCTTTTGAGGTTCAACAAGGCCAAGTTTGGGGTCCTGCACCTGGGCTGGGGTAACCAGCATTATCAGATAGGCTAGGAGAGGATATACTGGAAAGCAGTCCTGTGGAAATGGACTTGGGAGTGCTGGTGGATGAAAAACTGGATATGAGCCACCAATGTGCAATCACAGCCCAGAAGGCCAATCACATCTTGGGCTGCATCAAAACAAGTGTGGCCAGGAGATCAAGAGAGGTGATTCTGCCCCTCTACTCTCCCCTCGTGAGACTTCACCTGAAGTACTGTGCCCAGTTCTGGAGCCCTCAGCACAAGAAGGATGTTGACATGTTATAGCATGTCTGGAGGAGGGCCGCCAAAATGATCAGGGGAATGGAGTACTTCTCATGAGGGGACAGGCTGAGGGAGTTGGGGCTGTTCAGCCTGGAGAAGAGAAGGCTTTTGGGGGACCTTATAGTGACCTTCCAGTACCTGAAAGGGGGCCTACATGAAGGTGAGGAAAGGTCTATTCAAAAGGGTTTGTAATGATAGGACAAGGAACAATGGTTTTAAGCTAGGAAAGGAGAGATTTAGACTGGATATTAGAAAAATGTTCTTTAATATGAGGGTGATAGACCACTGGAATGGTGTGCCCAGAGAAGTGGTGGAGGCCTCATCCCTGGAGTCATTCAAGGTCAGGCTTGATGGGGCTCTGAGCAACCTGCCCTAGGTACAGATGTCCCTACTTGTGTAGGGAGATTGGACCAAATGACCTCTAGAGGTCCTTTCCCACCTAAAACACTCTATAATTCTGAAATGGACATGAGACAACTCTAGTATAATGCAAGATAAGAATTTATTTCATGTTAGTCATCATTAAAGTTGTGGGGTTTTTTGTTTGTTTGTGGGTTTTGTGTTTTGTTTTTGTGGTTTTGTTTTGTTTGTTTGTTTGTTTTCTTTTTATTAGTAAAGATTCAGATATAGCTAGGGTGTGAAAATAGCAAAGAAAAATGTGTTGTGATATTTGGAAACAATTCCTAGTATATGGAAAACTTGAGCTCGCTCTTAAGCACAGAGGTAGACAACAAGCTGTCACAGCCAGAATTATTTTCTCAGTATGGTTAAATGCTATATGAGTCATCTTCTAGTAAATACATGATATATATATGGACAGTCAAAGAATGGAGAGTGTGTTGAGAGCTTTCATGACTCTTCTAAGCCCTCATTTTTCTTTAATGTGTTATACAGTTTTTTGCTTCTACAAATCTTTTCATTTATTGTATATAGCTTCACGCTCTACCTGAATTACAAGAAACAACCAACTTGCCCTAATTTGTATTCCAAAATACTTGCTGTAGAAATGAATTTGACAACTACTTCTACATCATTTAAAAATATTTATGCCCTCTACATGTATTATGGATGGTATACTACTTTTGATACCTAGCTTGATTCTGCATTTGTTGATTAACTTGTCAAAGTTGTGATTGGTTTACAGTGTTGCTGCAGAGCTGTTTCCTTCCATTTAGATGTTTCTATCCTTCTTGGTCAATGAAGACCTGGGTGTCTGGAGGTTTGAAAATATTTATTTATTTGGGAGGGGTGAGGGAAGAGCAGAGGGTGGGGAAGAGGAGGCTGGGATTGTTTGTTGTTGTTTGGGTGGGGTTTGGGTCTTGTTTTGGTTTATTTATTTTTTTTTTTTAAATGAAGATTGTAAAAGTCATGGCAATGACAGACTAGATGACTAATGCACAAAATTTACTTTTAGTTCTTCTTCTCTCTTATTTATTATTTTAAAACAGGTGAAGATCCAACGGAGGCAGCAGGAAGATGTTTTAGTAGCATCTATGGCTCCCCTTAAAAGTTAACTTTTCTGTAATGACGTTTAAAATGTATCTGAGTTTTGCTTTATGCTGAGGCTGTAAGCTCAGATCCCAATACAACTAATGCATTCTAGTATTGTATTTGACCTGTGGCTTTTAAATAGGCTACTCGTGCTTTGCTTGAGTTTTGTACATCTTCTGCTTTAAACACATTATATTGAGGGCTAGACTGTTTGCACAGTGTTGAGAGAAGTTCAGAGGCATGCAGCTTTAGTATCAGGGAACACAAGTGAATACATCAACTCTCTTGTGGTGTGCAGAGTGGGGGAAAAGACAAAGCCTTGTTCAGCATTAGCCAGAATATCGGTGTGTTGTCAGCGCTGTTTTAGTCACAAAGCCAAAACACAGTACCATGCAGGCTACTGTGATGGAAGGAAGTTAATGCCATTCCAGTCAGACCCAGTACAATTGAAAACTAGTTTTCATCAGGACCTGCTCATCAGGCCTCCCTCAGATTCCAACCTGTGATGCTATTCATGTTAACTAGAGTGTGCAGTGCTGAGGGTTGGGTGCTGCTTGGTCTGTAAGCTTTGTGTAGGCAGGTTCTTAGGTCCACTGGCATAACTCAAAAGCTACAAACGAACAGTAGGAGAAGGGGGTGGAGGAAGGGACAATTTTCATTGGGGTCATAGTCATGTCTTAAGAGAATCTGCTGTAACAGCAATACCAGGGCTTCCAGGTGCAAAACTAAGATCAACACTGATAGAGCAGAATGGAAAAATACCGTCCCAGAGGTACTGCTGCAGCTTGAGTGAAAGGTAGCAGAGCTGCAAGGGGAAGGCAGGCTATGGGATGACAAATGGATGACCTGTAACATCATACACATTAAAGTGTTTAGGTACTATGCAGTAGACCACAGTCTATTTTTATTTTAAGAGTAGATAATTTAGCTTGGTTGACCATGCTAAGAAAATGGCAATGTATTGAAACAGTAATAATTTTGATGTTTTCCTCCCTGCTAGATTAAGCAGGGGAAACCACATGTAGGGGATTCAAGTCCATCTTAATCTGCTCATGACATGAGAAATCAGTCCTTGTCAACATTGCTAGGATTGGTTGCATGCATCACATTTAATGGGCTTTCTGTTCAGTAGCTTCTGTGGGTGGTGAAAATGGAGAATAATCCACACAAGTTTTTCTCTTCAACCCCACGTAGAGCATTAAATACCATCCCCCTAGAAAGAATCTAGGCTTTGGCTGTCAAAGATACTTGAGCACCTTTTCTGGTTCTTTAATTATTCTTGGCTTTTTCAGAACAGAAATAGAAGTAGCATGTGTTATTTTGGCTCACTGGAAGAGAGAGGATTTTAATTGGAGGCTGTTTTCTGGAAGAACTCAAAATAGGTAGTTAAATCTTGCACAAGAGCAAGAGTGGAGGATGCTAAGAGATAAAGCTGCTTTTGGGACAAAGGACTAGTAGAAAAATGGAGTGATTTTAGAATAAAATTATATCTTTTGTTAGTGTTTTTAACTATTCTTTCATCAAAATGGCAAATCCTGGATGCCAGGAACAAGGACGTTCATTGCTGTGTATTTGGGTTGAATAAGTAATATTCTGAATTTTGTGGATTTCATCCTCACAAAGTTGCAGCGAGAGGAGGGAATGAGTGAAAAATAATAAAACATGATGAGAAAGGAGGTAGCATGCAGGGTAGTTTTTCATTGTACATCAGTTCTTGAATATGGTGCAAAATTCTGATGTTTAAATAGGAATATCACTTTCCACATAATCAAACCTTTTAGACAGAAAATGCCAAATATGCATTTAATGATATAGTTTTGTAGGATAAAGGACAGCTTAGAAAATGTGATGGAAAAATCAGAAGTTAGCCATAAACATTATTTACGGGAGTGTTCCTTTTTTCTCCTTATCAAAAGTGTAGGACAGAAGTCTTTTTTTGCTGGGAAAAAAAAAAAAAAAGGGATTTTTTTTTTTTTTTTTTTAAGACCTATAAATTTGCAGAGTTTTTAGTCAAATTGAGTAGCAGCATCAGGAGCATCAAAATTAATTAAAGGGTTACATTAATATGGTAAAATGACAAACTCCAAAATATAAAGATACTCCTTGGATTGTTTCTGAAATATTTATTGGATTAGCACAGAGAGATAGTATTGTAATTGGCTTTCTTTAATATACGCATTTAAAGTTAGTGGCCTATTTTGCATTCTCTTGTGTTCTCCTGTTACAGCCAGATTTGTAGCTTTCCTAGAACAGTGCTCATGTGAGGGCTCAGCAAAAGCCTTGAGCTTGGTTCCCAGCAGGTGGTGATCCCAACACTTTGTCATGAAGGACAAGTAATTGTCCTTAGACCATAAAATAAAGAGGTGTTTTAGAGTACCAGCACCATCTCAATTAAGCATCCAATGGGAAGGTCTGTGGAGGCAGGAAGACAGCCTTAAAAATTTAGTGCCATTGCTCCTTATAGTCAGTACAGAGAAAGTAATTTCCAGCAGTATTCTAGACTATTGGTCTCTGACTCTCAAGATGACATGTAACAAGTAGACACCTATCTTGATACCCTAGGAACCTGTCTTTAGGTGAACCTTACCTTCTGTCCAGAGTTCTCCCTGTGTATTTGACACCAACATTTCTACAACTTATGCTGTTGAAAATATGATATAGAAAAAAACGCCTAGCCCCAGAACCTAAGTAAACTTGGAGAATTCAGATCTGTGTTTATATTTCTTCTCAAAAGTACATTAAATGTACAAGCAGTACTTATATAGCCTGGGCAAATGAAATGTGCTTATTCTTTAATCTTTAAAACCTGTAATATTTCAAATTATTTCACTGTATGTCATCATTTTTCTTATTTTTAGCACCCTTATTGTTGAGGGTTTAATGTAGAATGCCAGTGTATTTTTTGTGGTACAGGTTTATACAGATTTGAGATCTGTTTTGGCTGTAAAATTAGTCTAGTTGCTATGTTAGCCTTTAATATGATAGTCCCACCTACAGCTGCAGGAGTGCAGCTTGAAGGAAATTTAATTAGGAAAATGAGGCAGATGAAATAGGCAATGTAATGTATATGTACAATATGAAGAAGAGTAAATACGCTTTTCATCTGAATAGTCAGAATAAAAACTGTGTTAAACTGGGCTGAAATTTTATCAGAAATTAATTTCTTTCATTTTCTAACATTACTATATAATTGTCCTCCTTATTACTGGGGATTAAAAAGACTACTATCATTAAAGAAGAAACATCTTTCACCAATTATGTTTAGTTTCTGTTTTAGCTGGCAATGACCTTCTCTTTATGTGAAAAATGGAAATACCCAGAGGAACAGACTTAGTGAGGTGTTTCCAGTGCACTGGGAAGCCTTGTGCACACACTATTTGCATCTCATGACCTATGTGCATGCACCTGTATTCTATTGATTCCTGCTTGTTTACAGGCCATTCAAGCAACAAGCAGGTATAATTCAAGTGACTGAAAACTAGCTCTGCTGGTAGCAGTTTCCTGCCTCGCTGCACTCTGGAATATTCCAGCCTTGCTCCAGTGTGCTGCTGCAGATTTTTCAGTTGTACCCATAATTCATTTCCCTAATGTATTTTTTAGCATTTGTATTGGTTATGAACATAGACAATCATGCTTTACAGAAAAACACAGATGATCACTAAGGCAGAAAACAGCTTAAGTAATATGTAATAAATCATAAATAATTGTTTAAGAAAAAAAATTCCCATAATCCCTTCTTAGAATTAGAGAGAGCAGCACTGGGAAATTTCAAGTATTACGCAGTGCAACCAATGCAAGTGCCACATTTATTTGAAATGCATGCTATATTGATTTAGTCTGGATCAAGACATAGAAGTGCATTATTCAGATGCATTATTGTATATTAAGGAAATAGAAAAGGCTTTAATACATGCATGAATTCTGTGCATGGGATGTAGAAGTGTTCTGATAATTCTGGGCCAACCCCACTGGACTATAACTGGATTTTTCAAACTGTTACACAGGGAGGTGTGAGTCCAGTGCTCTTTACTGATTCTTTCTGGACTCTTTTAACAAGGTGGCAGTGAAATAAGTAAAGATGTACGTGGTTAGGTGTGTTATGAACACATGGTATAGCCAGCCTAAATTCTGTGGTGCACAAGAATTTATGCATGGATCCATGCAGCATTTTCTGAAAATGCATTTTTAGTCATTTTTAAAGCAAATAAATGTGGCTAATAATGTTAAATGTTTATTTTGACAAATGTTGAATGTATTTATACAGGATGCCAACTCAACTGATAATCTTTTCCAAAAATCTCTCTTGAATCATACTTCAATTAAAAGGATGTATGGCATTGCTCTGATAGGTCCATCAGGTAAATATTTTTCCCAATACAGTTTAGGATAAAAACGTTCCAGTGGTGAAATTATAGTCACTAAGTGATAGGGTGGGGATGATGGTGAATATCCTGAAGAGACTCTTCTCCTTTATGGTGTTACTGTGGATTGCAGATGTAGGCTCATTGGAGGTTGCGAAAACTGCTTATGATGATGTGGAATTTTTTTTATACTCATGGGCTTGGTTTCCTGTGTGAATGAGCTTCTTGGGCCAGAACTTCCTTCCAAAGAGCAAGCAGTTCTCAAACACATTTTGGAAGTGTGTATATTTAAGAGAAAGTTGTTATAGGTACTTTTTCTTGGAGCAGATACAAGGAGCGTGATCTTATATTAGAATAAATCTTTTAGATTAAGAACCAAATTTGGGGCTTACTGAATACAGTAGAATTGCAAGAAAAGAACTGCAGCAAAAGACCTTCCATGACTCTTAACAGTATCTTTCCCCAGCTGAAGCAAATTGTAAAAATTTTCTTATTAGTCACTTGGTTCAAGCAATGTAATGTTAGTGTAATGCTTTTGATGTGTCTGAAGTATTGTCACATGAAATTCTTTGTTAGTTCATATTTTACCCTGCAGCACCTTGGATTTTTCTGATTGAATCAAATACTTTGGATACTCTAGGGCTTAAAGACCTAAAATAGATACTGTTAGGACTGTGCCTTGGCTATTTAAGAAAGATTTTAATCTTTATCAGGAGAAGAGAAAATTTTAGTGAATGAAAGTGGAAATCTTAATCTTTCCTTGTATAAGAGAAAATGTTGCACACAACTATTGATTTTCTTCACATTTCAGTTGCTCCAACTAGGAAAATAACAAAATGTGC
The DNA here is from genome assembly GCA_024605025.1 of Megaceryle maxima. Lineage (NCBI taxonomy): Eukaryota > Metazoa > Chordata > Aves > Coraciiformes > Cerylidae > Megaceryle > Megaceryle maxima. The sequence continues at coordinate 62,309 of JANHGN010020805.1, forward strand.
ATTCCTTAATTTGTCGGTATTTCTTCAGTTGAGGTATTTAGAGGGTTAGATTGAATTAGAAAATGTGTTTGGTTTATTTTGTAAGTCTTGTGTGCATTGATTTGCATTGTGGCAAAGGGCATGTAAAAAACCATTTGTGTTTCTCCAAGCACGTAAGACCCAAATGCATACAATGCAGAACAAATGAAAATGGGAAGAAGAAATGACATTCTCTGTCTAGAGATTGGTAGCCCTGCCAAAATGTTGAGAAAAGTGTTTACACAATTATTTGTAAATTTTTTTGCTTTGGAAAGAAGCCTTTTCCACCACCCCTTCAAAGAAGCGATACTTCTAGGAAAGATCTTTCTCAAAGACCCAATGCCTTGGTGTGCCCAGGGGACACTTTCTTTCTGAAGCTGCCTAGACAGTTTGGTTGTCCTAGTATTGTCTAGAAAGACAAAGTAATTCCCGTAATTTCTTAATTATTGTCTCTTTCAGACCCTGAATATTAACGTTCGTCATGCTGAGATTCGGGCAGCACCTCATCAAGCCCTCTGTGGTATTCCTGAAGACTGAGCTCTCCTTTGCTCTTGTGAACCGCAAGCCGGTGGTCCCAGGACGTATCCTTTTGAGCAGCATCTTGGTGGTGGGTGCCTGTGCTCTTGGGAAAGGTGGGAGAAGCTTCAAAGGCCAGGTAGGATGCTCTGCGGGTTTATTCTGAAACCAGGCAGCGGAACGTAATACGCTTCATCAGTGTTGCAGAACTGCTGAAAACGGTTGCTTAGCAACTGTGACCTTAGAGGTGAATTTCTATTGACCTTTTCACCACAGAAGATGTATAAACAACCAGGTGCTACTAAAAGCATTTTAAAGTGTATTTGAGATGGTACTGTTTAAATTTCATTTTATGCTAAATAACATATCCTGCTTCCCTTGTAATAATGTCACTTATTTTTAGATGTGGTAACTTCTTTATGGAGGATTTTCAACTTCTGGTAGCTAAATGTATACAGTTTGTCAAATGGCAGCAGAATCCTGTATGAAGATAGTTGTTTTTTTTTTTTTTTTAAAGATTACTTTGATTATTTTAGGTAGGAATGGATTAAATAAACCATCTGTATAGCACACCTATTTCTGGAGGGAAAAAAATGAAGCGCCACATTGTAAGCAAAATTCTCAATTTAGAGACTGTATAGGAACTTGATTCTGCAAGACACTAAATGTACCAGTTTAGTGTGGAATATTATTTTCTGGTCAAAACTCTGCTGTTGTGGAGCTTGCGCTGATATTAGCATCTGGAGTTGGTACTTCTCAGAAATACTCAAGACTTATGACTTCATTTCAATAGAGGTCCATGGTAAAATTTTAGTAGGAACTCAGGCAATGGCTGAATGTGTTTTTTGGGGAAAAAATGGAATTAATCTGTAATTTACTGAAAGCTTTCTTGTTCTTCTGTGGTTTTATGTCCTTTCTTTCACAATTTAACGTGTAATTTAATACGTTGTAACCTTTAGTATATTTTTTTAATCCATCAGTGTGTTTCCTTCTGAAATACAGAACCTTCCAATCTTCTGTCAATTCTGTAGATTATAATTGTTCAATACAAAACTTCCTTCTACACATACTTTGAATGGTGTCTGTTTATATCAGAAATCAGATCATTTGGTTATAAATGCATGGAAAAAATGTGTAGACTTTATAAAAACTTTAAAGGTGTTACTACCTCACCAATAGATTTTAATTAATTAAATAAGCAATGCTTTGGAATTTCAATTTTCTGAAGTATCAGATGTAAATTGATGCAATTTACAGATTTGTCATCAGAACAAGATTTGCAAAGTTATCTAAAGACAATATCACATAAGTCACTGAGATGCAGAGTGTGTAAACACCTGAGCAGTATGTTGGTATATGTATTGTCCGGAGCAGAGGGTAAATAAAATGTTATCTGTACTGTGTGTGGAAATTTTAAATCGATCATGATTTTTTTTGAATTAATCAGTTAAGTGAACAATTACATCCATTGTTAAAAATAAAGAAGAGTTATTTCTAATGAAAGATACTTGGTTTAAACTATTGTGAGCCACCTAGTAATGACAATTTAAGGAGACTATAAAACTTAATTATTCTAAGCTTCTTTCCTTCTTAAATAATTAAAGATTATAAACTCTAGTTGTATAGTTATTGCTGACTGTTTGGCAGATATATTTATTTGCTGAGGTTTAGCTTTGTTATCCCATAATGAGTACTGCAGCATATTTTATAGTGTCATATTGTTTTAATAGCTCATGTGTTGTAATATATAATGTAGTCTTAGTTCATCCATTGAATAAATATTCAGGTAGTAAAAACCCAACCCTCTCCCTTTCTCATTACAATGAAGAAAAAAAGTAGAAAAGGTCTTGATGTGAAGTCTAGAATACAATATGTGAAATACAGCAATTTGCAGTTGTAAGCCTTTAAAATGTCTGTAATGAGCATTCATCTTGAGACCTGGCAGTAACAAGTGTATTTTCTTTGTTTTATTGCAAGAATTTTATCTGCCTTGTCTTTGGCACACTTGTGACATTCCTTTATTTTTTATTTTTTCTTTTCCCCAATAGAAAATAAAATATTAACATGTGTGAATTAGAGAGACAAAGGAAATGAGTTTGAAAGCCAGCTCACTTCAGGTGGTGGCTTTAATTAACTAGTAAAGTTGAAATTCTGTCTTGAAACAGAACGTAGGAATGGAGTTGCGAATTTGCTGTAATAGTTTTAAATTGAACCTATACTCTGGAAAAATTCAGTCCAATTGATCTCATACAGTTCAGTATTTGTGATTTGAATTCAGTCCAATTGATCTCATACAGTTCAGTATTTGTGATTTGAGCAATGCCAAAGCATGCTTGCTCACTTAACACATTACAAAGTTTTGTTTTGTTTATTTTCAGATGCCAATCCTGTGAATTCACCTTGACACTTTAAAGTCAAACTGTGCTAATAGTAAGGAGTAGGAATAGCAAGAACATAGTATTCATGGAAAGGGAAGAGTTTCCCTGTTCCTGGAGAGAGCTTCCTCATTTGTCCCAGTGTTAGAATTCTGTCTATTGGGTGCATGCTTATTCTTGGGCTCAGGAACACATAATAGGATTCCTTTGGGTGGTTGTTGGAGATTCTTGAATAGGAAGTAACTTGAATCTTAATATTGAATAATGGTTATCTGACATTAAACTGGAATCTATACTGTGTAAGCCAAAATAAGTGCATGTGCTTGAAATTAGTAGCAAAATCATTCATCTCTTGTCACAACCAAATAGAGAGGGAGAGATACACGTGGTCAGTGTACAGGGTTAGGGTGTGCTCCCCTCAGGACATCCAGTCCCTTTGCTGTCACCTAATAGGAAGATGCTTAAGGCTCAGAGGTGTCTGACCAGTCTGTCTGAAGACATCAAGTCACTCAGCATCCATGACAGTGAGGAGTGCATACCTGCTCTGTTCTTGCATATATCTCAAATGGAAGGATAGGGCTACCCTGTCCCTTCTACTTTGTCTTATTTCAAAGCAGCCAGGCACGTGGTGTTGAGGACAGTCTTGATGAATGCGGTATTGGTTTTTGGGATGTATTTTTATGTTAGTTTTCTGTTTTGTACCAAAATTGTATGATTTTATTTTGCTAATGCCTATGAATTGTCATGGAGCTAAAAGTCTAGGCAGGAATATTGTATGCAGTGCACATCTTAGCTTGGGAGCAGGAAGGAGAACTGATTATTTTGTAAGCTTGCTGGGGTTTGTATGCTTATACAGGTACCAATACTGTTTTCTGTGAGAAGTAGCCTTCCTGTTTCCTTTAAGTTCTGCTGGCTTTCTGCTCTGCAAAGAGCAATTGTGAAAGACATAATTTGTGGCTCCCTTGAACAGCTACATTGTTGTTTTAGAGAAAGTAGGTATTTAATAGCTTAAATAGTGCAGAGATGTGTCTATAGTCAGCAATTGCATTGTTTCTGTCACACAAAAGGCACAAGACAAACTGAATTAGCTTATAGTTGTCTTACTTGCTGCTTCCATAGTTCAGAGCAGAACTGTAGTGTCTTTTTAAAGAAAACCCATCTGCTCTTTAACATGGACTTTCTACTCTTTCATATGGTAACAAATACTTTGTGAATGACCTACCATTTTATTGATGTTTTCCTAGACGTATGCCATAGATTTACGTGGCTTTGCTCACGTCTTCCATAAATATGAACTGGTTTGTTTTGGTTTGATTTACCCCTGCCTTTCCCATTGCATTTTGCAGTGTACTTGCAGTGTATCCTGTGTTAAACATGAAAAATGAATTTGAACATTAGTAGAATCCATTTGGGGACTAGGACTTTTTATTATAAATAAAATTATTCATTTGTTATGTTCAGATTTTTTTCAGTAGACAAGGTATTGATCTCTGGATTTGTGTTCAGGATGCCATAAGAATTAGCACAAAAGGAACACAGCAACATTTGTAAATTGATTGAATGCAATATGTAATGACAGAGACAAACATCAGATCTATGGCAATACTATATTATACAAAGCATTTTTCAACAGTTTATTGAATTGGTTATTAAAAAGAACAGGCTTTCCAGCTGGGAACAATGAACTGAGGGTTATCAGGACCAAGCAATTTTATAGAAATTTGTGATGGACAGTTTGGCTCTTTCCATAAGTGCACATGTATGTGTGTATAATAAATTAGAATAAACACTTTACAATAACTTTTCATCTGGGATTGACTATGAAAAGTTTTTTCCATTTAAAACAAAAAGGATATTTAAAATTAAAAAAGGGAAACAAAAAAGACACTGTAACTGTTATATATAGAATTTTACAAAACTATTTGTTAATGCTATTTCCATAGAGATCTAGTGTTTTCTGCCGAAGTATTCTGGTTGTGGGGAATAGACCATATTTAAAAACCCAAAGCATGTGGTATTTTCTGGCAACTTCATGTCTATATGAAGTCAATGTTCACTATTTGTTGCTGAGACAGTGTGCTCTATTGTGAGTTTTTGCAGCTTGTTCCTTTTATTAATGAGTAGAGAAAACATTAGTTGAACCAGATGCTCCTTCAAAGACGTGATAACACCCTTAGCTGCAGTGTAATTGTTCTGGGTCTGTTGTATGGGTGGGATGGGAGCCAGGGTCATGCAATGTATGCATAACATCTGCTTTGCTGCATGATTTATCTGTCTGTGACTTTGCTGTCATACGCTGTCAGAATTGCCGTATTACTCGAGACTGGCATATTCTGTACTGTCACAAATATTATCACAATGCTTTTATTAAAAGAATTTGAGTTAAAAAGAAATAATCCTTTTGAGTAGTATTGTTTGTTAATATATTCTAAAAGTAATTTTTAATTTAGTTACAGTGGTGAGAGAATTTCCATTGAAGCTAGCACACTGGTTCTGGAAAGACCAGCAGTATTGTCTCGTAAGTTTAGTTGAAAACTGTGGTGTTTAGCATGTATTTGAAATTTTAATTCTTCATAAAGTTATAGAGCTTCTGTTTAATGTAATTTAGTTTGTACATCATACATTTATCACACCTATATTTATGCTACATAATTATGAATTTTATGGGGTTTAGCCAAACAAGTGTTAATATTTGCCATAAAACTTAATATTTAGAATATAAAATCCAATTATATTGCAGAATATATAAATTTTCATTCCCGTATTGCAATAATGTACACTGCACTGTTAAAACTACACATTATACATAACGAACCCTGTGGGAAGGTACTTTTTAGTGCTTGTTACAGAAGCCTCGTATGCGTTACTGTTATTATTAGCTTGCTTTAGCACAATTCTAAGGAGCAGTCATGCTCCATTTTGTTCTTTAGCAAAGAGCTACAAGTAAGGTGTTTTGGTAAAGAGTGTGTAACCTAAATATGTTGGGAATAGAAAAGGAATCATATGGAGACAGAAAATGTTGTTTGATATGTTAAGGAGTGAACTACTCTATATTATTGTCTGAAGATGTATAGTAACTGTGGAAGAGAGACTACTATGAAGAGAGTGAAGCACCTTTTTTGGTATAGAAAAGATGTTCTGAATGGAAAGATCCCATAAAAATGATGGATCTTTTATGAAAATGTGGGGGGAAATATAGAATATATTTAATCAGGAATGCAGAAGAGATTCAGATTTACTTCCTGTATTGTCAGTGTTCAATAGAATTTTTTGAGATCTCTCTTGTTTTTCTCCTCGGATCCCAAATAATGTTGTTCTAGGACTATTCCTTATATGAGCAGTCCTGATCCCTCAACCAGGACTTATTCACAATGTTTACTTGAAGAAATGACAGTAAGAAAAACAGTTCCTATGTTTAATAATTTTTAGCTAAATTAAACTTTACAGTGCAGAGGGTAAGGAGTGGGACTGCACCATTGGTGGTAGCAAGCCAAGTGGATGAGCTTCACTGTATTCTCGGGGCACCTTCTAGGAAAAAAGGTTCTCCTCATGCAGCCCAAAGAATGACTGGTCTGCTCTGTGTATGCAAACCACTTGATTTTAGTGGTGGTGGAGAGGCCAGTTAATTATCTCAGGGCTGGAGTAATTTTGTTTGCAGTCTACAAACAAAGGGATGGGTGTTTGACTCGCATTAAAAAGTGCTGCTTCTGAAGATAATAGATTCAGGGCTCTGAGTACAAAAGCTTGTCTGTCTTATTTGTGTGGGTCAAGTTCAACTGTATTATTTGGTCTGATAAATATACTTTCCCTTCAAATCTTGTCTTGTTTGAAAGGTGCTCACTGTTGAAGGAGAACACATTCACCATAAGGATTTACCTATTCTGTTTGCATGTATATAATTGTATTAATATAAATGTGTTAATGAAAGTCCCATTCCAAATGCTTTGTGCCAGTATTAAATAGAAATGAAAAAATGGAAGTAATGAAATCAAAAGTATTTTTTGCTGATTTACAAATGGAGTTGCCAACTAAATAATTAATTTACATGCGTTCAGCATATTAGTGATAAGAATTTGTCAGATTGTAGCACAACCTATATTAGAAGGGGAATTGGAAAAGCTGTTTTAGAGGCCACATCTGGGAAAGGCAGTACCTCCCATGTTGAAGCTTGGTGTATCTTACCAAATGCCATGGAGGGATAAGCACTCTTTTATTAGTTCAACTGACCTTGTGTGGAGAGTACGGAGAGCAACAAGATCTCTGAAAAATGGGCTTGTAAGCTGTGTGTCAGGTTGGATCTGTGCAGTTAAATTTCTTGGCTACATTGCTAACACATGCTGAAATCCAGCTAAAATGTTCCAATTCCATTTTTGTATAATCCCTCTTACTTGTTTATCATCATTGTTGTTCAGTAGCAAACTTTTGTATGAAAAGTGGTAAGGAAACTGTGGTGGTATTCAGAAAAGGTAAAATTAGTGCTTCCTTTGAGGTTTAATACAATAATTGGCATTCTTGTTTAAAAAAAAAAAAAGTGAAGTCTTGTTCATAAATAATGAATACTTTTGGTCCAGCAGTTATTTTCTAGTCTAGTGGAAAGAAAATTTGTAATTGGTGTGGTTATTGAACAAACCTGTAATTTTATCCTTTTTATCACATCAGTAAACCCAAACAAACCTACATTCATAGATGGACAATAGATAACAAAGGAGGTGTTGGCTGCCATCGCAATTTTGCCACTACAGAAAATTTAAGTACCTGCATTAACAGTAGATAACCATGTGCTTTGCATTCAGGTACCAATTACTATGAACTTAATAAAAGAAAGGAATAAAAAGAATTTATTTTTCTCCTCAGTACATATCTGGATTTAAATTAATCTTTTTTCTATTCCTTCATTCTAAGAAGTTTCTGGTTAATGAAGGAGATGATGGTTACAAGCCATTCCCATTACAGTTTGTGCATGTCTAGGACCTTTTATCCTCAATGTAGCCATCAGAATGTGATATGCAGCACATATACAGTTAACTTAGTCTGGGCAAGGTATTGCATGACTTGCTTTTATGGCAGAATATAATTAAAAGAGATGATTGGAATACATGGTTATTCATAATAGATGTCACACAATTACCATAAGTAATGCAATACATGCAAAATCTCCATTTGTAATGAAAATAGATTTGCTGGAAAGTCAATTGGAAATTTCATTTATTGCTTATTGTTTCTAGCATATTGGAATATTTTGTGCTATTCAGGGTAATATAACTATGTGTTTTCTTCAAATACATATTTTTGAGAGGCATCTGACATGAATTTCATGTTGCAGCTCCTAAGAGGAGATCTGGTTAAACTCTCATCTCTTCTCTATGAAAAGCCTAATACTCAGTGTTTTTCTGTTAAAACATACATGAATATTCCTTGATATACCATAATTATAATCTAAAGAAGATATTTCCTAATTTCATAAGTAATCATCTTGTACTTCTTATATTTAAAGGACCTCTGTCATGGTTTAACTCTGGTTGACAGCTAAGCCCCATACAGCCATTTGCTCTCCCCTGGTGGGATGGGGGAGAGGATTGAAAGCATAAAAGTGAGGAAAACTCATGGGTTAAGATAAAGACAATTTAATAGATAAAACAAAAGCTACACAAGCAAAGCAAAACGAGGAATTCATTCGCTACTTCCCATCAGCAGGCAGGTGTTCAGCCATCTCCAGGCAAGAAGGGAGATACATAATGGTGACTTGAGAAGACAAATACCATCACTCCAAATGTCCCCCTCTTTGTCTTCCTTCTCCCAGCTTTATATGCTGAGCATGACAACATCTGGTCTGGAGTATCCCTTGGGTCAGTTTGGGTTAGCTGTCACAGAATTGTCATGGTTGGAAAAGACCTCTAAGATCACCATATCCAGCTGTCAACATGAAAAAACAAACCAAACCAAAAAAAAACCCCACCAAAACAAAACCAACCCCCCACCCCAAAAAAACAAAGCAAAAAACAAAACCCACATCAAAACAACCTCCACAAAAACAAAGAAACAAACAACAACAACAAAACCCCCAAAACCCAACACCTCACCATCCCACTACCCACTAGAGCATGTCTTGAAGTCCCTCATCTACATGGTTTTTTTTAATATCTTCAGGAATGGTAACTCCACTACCTCCCTGGGCAGCCCGTTCCAGCACCTGACTACTCTTTCACTAAAATGCTTCCTAATATCTAATCTAAACCTCCCCGGGTGAAACTTTTGACTATTTTCTCTATTCCTGTCATTATTTACTTGAGAGAAGAGGCCTCACCCACCTCCCTACAACCTCCTTTTAGGTAGTTGTAAAGAGCAGTAAGGTCTCCCCTCAGCCTCCTCTTCTCCGAACTAAAGAATCCCAATTCCCTCAGCCTCTCCTCTTAGGATTTGCTCTCCAGACCCTTCACCAGCTGGGTTGCCTTTCTCTGAACTTGCTCCAGAAACTTAATATCTTTCTTGTGGTGAGGGGCCCAGAACACAGTATTGAGGTGTGGACTCACCAAAGTACAGGGGCATGATCACTCCTCTTCTTCTGCTGGTTGCATTATTTCTGATGCAGGCCAGGATGCCATTGGCCTTGTCCACCTGGGAACACTGCTGGCTCATATTCAGCTGGGTGTTGACCAGCACACCCAGGTCCTTTTTCACCAGGCAACTTTCCAGTCACTCTTCCCTCAGCCAGTAGCACTGCGTGGGGTTGTTGTGACCAAAATGCAGGACAAGGCACTTGGCCTTGTTAAACCTCATACAACTGGCCTCTCCTGAATGCATCAATTCAACCTGTCCAGATCCTTCTGCAGAGCCTTCTTATCCTTGAGCAGATCAGCACTCTCATCCAATTTGGTGTTCTGTGCAAAATTGCTGAGGAAGTGTTCAATCCCCTCATCTAGATCATTGATAAAGATACTGAACAAGACCAACCCCAAAACTGAGCCCTGAAGGACACCACAGGTGAACTGTTGTCAATTGGACTTAAATCCATTCACTACAAGTCTCTGGGCCCAGCTGACCAACCAGTTTTTAACCCAGCAAAGAGTATCCCTGTCTATGCCATGAGCTGCCAGCTTATCTAGGAGAATGCTGTGGGATGTGGTGTCAAAGGCTTTACTAAAGTCAAGGTACACAATGTCTACAGCCTTTGCCTCGCCCACTAGGCAGGTCACCTGGTTATAGAACAAGGTCAGGTTGGTTAAGAAGGACCTGCCTTTCCTGAACCCATGCTGGCTGGGCCTGATCCCCTGGCTGTCCTGGCTGTATCCCCTCTCAATTCCCTTGTGCACCTCCAGTCTACTCACTGGTAAGGTGGGGTGAGAAGCAGCAAAGGCTTTGATGCTGTTCATCAAAAATGAAAACATCTCTTTATTATCAACACTATTTCCAGCATAAATCTAAAACATAGATCCATGCTATAAAGAAAATTATCCCAGCCTAAACCAATACAACCTGCAACTGAAGGGAAAAAGGGCATGTCATGTACATGGAAAATAGGCAGGAATGCTCTTTAAACAGACAGAACTGAATAGTGCATGGTGGTGTGTCATCCTAGTACCTTCTCCAGAGCATAGAGTGATAAATAATGCCATAGCTTAATCTCTCTCCCCAGAGTAGCTGGTGTATTTGTCAATCCTTTGAGGGTAAAACCAGTTTACTGCATTCCCCCAGTAAATGTAGACACAGAAATCTAAATATAGTCCTGTTGCTGATAGGGATTTCTTCAGAAGGAACTTAAGGAAAACTGTTCACAAAAGGAGTATTTTAAACAGAATTGGTTTACTCTGAAGCAAGATACCTGTGCAAAATAACTAACTTTTGAGCAAGGCCCTAACTCTCTTGGGCTTCACCTCTTCCGGCATCTGTTGTTTTTTTGGGTAGGACAGAGTCCTTCCCCTCTCTTTTTCTCCTCTCCACTGGTGTAGCACAGTTAATTCTTGTCTGGTGGTGTGCTTTCTCCCACTGCCTGCTCAGGAAGGTAGCACATACAGTATCTCCTTCCCTGCGTGTCTGAAGCTGCTCAATTTTGCTCCTTCAGTTGTTTAGGAAATACTTTGTGGGTTTGAGGTGCCAGGTGAGACTATCAAAGACAGTGATTCCTAGTGGTCCTCTAATTGCTTTGCAGAGCTTCAGCTGAGGGTCAACCACCTTCTCTAAGCAAGGTAATTGGGTGAATTATGTTTTAATAAGTTGTCTTGTGTAAAGTTAGATATGAACGTAGCAGACAATGGATACTTTGTTGTAAAATGAGGCTGCAGTAGGAAATGGAGTGCATTATTCATTGATACAGATGTATTTTTCTTTATCACTCATACATTTCTAGTTTTCTAAGGTTGCACAAGTGTATCTGGTCTGCTATTCATTTGCTAACGTATTTTACTTTTTTCTTTTCCTTGTAACCTGCAGACTTCTACTGTTTCAGATCAAAACATATAAACCTCAGCACTTCTCGGAGTGAGCTCTCTTGAGCAGATGTTCATGTTGTACAATAAAAATTGAAAATTCCCCTGCTGATGCTCTTCAGGTTAACATCATACAACATTCAGATAAGTCACCTCTCTACAGAAGCTGCCTAAGAGCAGTTAGTTTTAGTTCAAGATTTATTATCTTTACCAGTTAATAACTGGGAATGTATTGAGATGAAGTTGTTGTTTGTTTCATAAAATTAGAAATTGTGTGCAACAAGTACTAGTTTAAATAGGTGAACTTGGAAATTCTTCTTTTTCTGCGGTCTGATCTGATAAATGACATGTAGCCAAGTACGAGGTTTTGCTCTGAAGTGTATGCAAAAATGTAACTATGTATGAATATGTTTTACGAATATGTGTGTGGTTCTGCATTTCTTTTTCTGTTACTCTCGGATGGAATTTGTCTGGTTTCCGGAAAAGACTGTGTGATACAGATTATCTATTTATATTATGCCATATAAATTAATGTTGCCAGCATTCGGGCATTGCAGTTGAGTCACTATAAACACACATTCCAGGAACACTTTCTTCATCTCTGTTTTGTTAACAATGTTTCAGTTGGAATAGAACCTCACTCATTTGGTACATAGTTCACTTTACATCCTTACTCCAAGGATAAAGAAAAAATACTGTAGGGATATAGTTCAGTAAATAAATAGCATTCCTGTCCAAGAAGAAATCCAGAGCCCAACTGTGAAAAAATTACTTCTATTGATACTATTGAATTCAAAATCACGTGTGATTTGGGGAACAAGACGAAGAAGGGAGAAGTAGAGAAAGAGGAGAGATAAATAGGTTTGTATTTGACTTCTTCCTTTTGACCTTTCAGGTGCACCTGGTTGCTGTTTCTATCATTATACAGCTTATTTTATAGCACGCTTCTTATTTTTATCTCTTATTTTTGTTGTTTTTGTTGGGTGTGCATGTGTCTGTGGAGGGTGGCAATATGTTCATGCAGTGTCTTGATTTCAGAATTTTAAGAGCTCACAATATAGTGAGACTTGTGGTAACATTACAAGAATATAAAAGAAGTTGCCAGAATGTAAGATTTGGCCAGATAAAGTTGAAAAAGAATATGATTGTACCTGTCTGTATTGGAATCAAATTTCCAGCAATAGCTTTGTCAGTCTTAGACTAACAAAGGCATTAGCAAGAGCTGTGGCTGTAAATCTGAAGCTGGAGATAGATGAACTATAATCAGGGACTTTATTTTTAAATATTGAGAGTAACCTCATGACTGAAAGAAAATGCTGTGGATGAGAAGCATTTTGTTTTAGTACTTTGCATTAGTACTTAGAGAACTCCAATCTTGATTTCAAAGTTTAATGAGGAGCTATTATTTTCATGGAGGATTGATAATGACAACAATGAGCTGTGACTTTTTTTTTCCATTCTCAAGTCTTCATCTTCTTTAGAAGAAAGATTGATACAAGCAGGAAGGAAAAGATGTACATTAGGAAGTAAAGTCAAGATAGTGTATGGAATGGATAAATTGGAAAATTACAAATAAAGCAGTTTTGTTGACCTTCAATTTGACATTCTTGTCAGGAGCTTGAAAGGGAACATAAAAATACTCTGTAGCTTATTTAGAATTTTAAAATTCTGCTTATGTGTTACTGATTATATTTCTTTAAGTTTGAACACTTAACATGTGAATTGCATTCAATGTATAGCAAAATTGAATTAATATGAACAATCTCTGATAAAAAGGCCAACATTTTTTTATTTTAATTTTGCCTATTCATGAGGACACAGCAGGATACATCTGCCAAGCATAACCTGCCTGTTGAATGTTTAGGTTCAAGGACCACCAGCAATATTGAAATATGTATAATGTTTTCCCATTAGAGCCAAATGCTTCATGTCTTAATGGTCTATTGACATTTTTGGCAAAAAAAAAGTCCACCTCTCATATTTGCAAAATAAAATTACATGTTTCCCTGCTCCCCCTTTACTTTAGCTCCAGTAAATGAAAGGCAAAATTAAAGCAAACTTTTTAATATACTCCATTTTACCTAGTTCTCTTGTGGTGGAGGGAAATAATACTGGGAGCTAAAACTGTATAAGCACTGTAAAATAGGATCAATGTATTTTTCAAATGACTCTCCTTACAAAGTTTTAGTGAGAGGCTTGAGATATGGTCACTTACACAGAGTTACAGAGGAACTAGTAGAGTATTGCAAAAGAGCTTTATGGTTGTGTATTTTGAATTTTTTTTTCTGCAGTCATTTTGAATGAATGTAAAATATGGAATTGCACCCTTCTTAGGGAGTAGGAAGAATTTTTTTTTTTTAAAAAAGCGCATCTAATTAGTAATTAGTATCCAGTCATGTGGAAGGATGTTAATGACATCTTTGCTCAATTAATCTTTCCCTTCTATGACCCTATCAATATTAATGAAATAAGTTATACTTGCTTGTCTTTAAAAAAAGTCCTGAATTTGACTGGGAGAAAGTTCACCACAAAAATATTGTGGAGTTGTATAATTCTATTTTATCTTAATCTGAAAACAGCAACGTTAATGAAACACTGCTGACTTAGCATAATATTTTGCTGAGGTTATTTAAGCTTAGATTTAGTTCTGTTACAGTCATTAACAGTAATAGAGCTGGTGCAGATCTTATTCAAACTGGAGCACCACAGAGAGAACAAATTAGACTGTGTTTGTTAGAAAGCTTATCAGGACCATGTTAACCTCTAAAGATGCCTTGCATGGCTACAGCACTGTGCAAATATGTATTTCTATGCTGTGCACCTGCATGTAAAGTTCTCTCTTGTGATGATTGGTTTTTATAACATTTATTACATCTTTATATACAAATCATAAGCTAGTTTGGCTCATTTTTAATCTGCGGGGAGAGAAGTTGTCAAGATGAGTTGTTTGTTTTGTTTTGTTTTTTTTATATACATGTCAATGATATACTTAATCCAGACCCCTTGTGAGAGTCCAAGTCAGGCTTTATTCATCCTTAACCAAGAGAAATCTGACCCATTTATATAGCATTCACAGCAGCATTGCTTGTTTTAGTTTAACCCTGATGTGTAGGGTGGATTCTTTATTCTACTTGAGGACTATCATCTTTTCAACATTCGTTGGTCTCTTAGAAGCCCATGGGTTTATCTGCTCATTCATATATGTTACAGTGCTTGCGAAAGAGGATAGTCTGTAAAACTGACTGATAAAACTAGGAAATTTTTGTGTGCAAATCAAATGGATGATATTTATGTAGCTCCCTTAGTTCAGAAATAGGAGAGTTATACATGGGATGTATTTGGATATTTAATGGGGTATCATATGCCTAAATTGAATAACAGGATGCATAATAAGGAGTATTTTGATATGAGGTTGTTACAAAGAGTCTGGCAAAATTAAATGAAAGAGGGAAAAAAAAAAAACCCTGATATTTTAATCAATCAGAAGAAGTGCAAGGACCCTTTCTGTGCAATGGTTGGATTGCTGTTGTGCCTATATATTAAAAAAAAATACTGCTTTTGAGATGTTCCTTCATTTTTGCCAACATGGGGTGGGGGAGAGGTGTCAAGGGAAAGACAATGATGTGCAGTCCAGCTTTGAGTATTTTCTCAGATCCTCTTTAATCTTTATCTGCCACATTTATGGTACCTGCATGAATTTAACTTTCTAGCTCAGCTAAAATGTTGTCCATAGAGGATCACTTTATATTGCCTTCAAGGTATCAGAGTGAATGTGATTTGATGATTGTGTTTTGTCACAATTGAAGAGGCACAGAGAGATGCTCTATTTGTCCTTTTAAATAATGAAAGTTGAATCAGGATTGTGATCTGATCTGTCAGAGGATTCAACAGCAATAACTGTCTTCCATCTCATTACTTCCTCTTCCCTTCTGAAACTTTTTAATCTTTGCAAGAAAAATTGTCAGCTGTTGTAAATATCAAGTGTTTGTTGTGCCCATTACCATAACTTAAGGATACACACTTACTTTTAAAATTTCTTCACTGAATTGGTGATTTTGTGAGGAGATGATACCATTTTTCAGCTGTAACAGAAGCCTTCTGTGTTCCTTACACCTGCAGGTTTGAGGAGAAAAATATTGATTTACCTAATCCAATTATGGTTTTAATTTATGTGGTTGTTTAAACTGGTGGTTAAAGTTCTTGTGTATTTGGTGACTTAGATTTTCAAAGCTATTTCTGAGATTATGATAAATGACTCGTGATAATTTTTTCCACTTGCAGGCAGGGGAGAACAGTTTCATTAACTTCAGAGATCAGTATTTGTCCTTCTTTAAGCGAGATTTGTATTCTTGTTATTCTTTACTCCGAACCAATTAGTCAGTAGTCACAGATTGTTGTCCATTTATACTCACAAAGAAGGGTAGAAGATATCTTAAGAGTAAGATACTCTTATACTGAAGGAATTTGAGAATATTTTTCTGTTGGAATCCAGATATTTGGGAACGTGACATTCAAAAACATTTGTTTAATGTGCTTCATTTCAAAATTAAAAATGCCAGTACAAGTACTGGACAGAAAAGGAAGAGAAACAATGTGGTGGTGTAATAATGCGTTCTGTCTTTCTTAGGAGAGTTTGTTTGACTTCTGTAGTATTGTAGGGCTGAGGAGGTTCCTTGTGGGTTCCTTGTCACATAGTATTGGAGTGCAGTGAAAGCTAGCAGACTCACATAAACCTACTGTTATTCCAAATCTTGGATCTAGTTTTTGTTCACTTTTAGCTGAGCTGCTGCACTCTGCAATGCCTTTACTATCAGAGCCACAAAATTCTGAATATCTATTTAAGAAGGTCCTTTGTGACTTCCTCGTTATATTTTGTGACAGTCCTGCTTTGTTCAGTGTAATAATGAAATGGAAAACTTTCAAAATTAGTTTTAATATAAACATACAATATATGCAACACAGTTATAAACCTCAAAAAATTTCCATTCACAGTGAGTAATTAAATATCATTACCTTTAGTTACTACTGGATTTCTGTAGTTTAAGGGAAGCATAAATGCACTGCATATACTGAAAGCAATTCAATTTGCCCAATTAGCAAAGTGTAAGATTGATTTCAGAGACATGTTTCATCTTATGATTAGTTGTTTTGTGCTTCTTGTTTTAAAAATGTTGGCCTTAAAATGTTTTTATTTTTTTATATTGTTGAGGCTTAATTTATCTCTTAAAACTTTCTATATAGATTTAGTTGAAAATTATGCTTAAAATATCCATCCCATTGAAAAGAAAAAAGACGGTCATCGTTCTGTCATGCTCCTTGGAGTTAGCTGTGGTAGGCACGTGAGTACTGAGGATGTAACAGTATGTGCCATTTTCTTATAGTGCCTTGAATCTACTCTGTTGGAAACTGATGCCCAAGTCCTGGCCTTCACTGTGCAGTATTTTATAATGAGAATGTGATGGTGCATTTGGCACCAGCAAAAGGAAGTAGAAAAGCAATTAATTGGGTTTGACTCTGCAGATGACAGTGTAGCTCACCTCACTTCAAAATATAAAAATACCCCAAATAATGGACATTTGGAAGTGGTTTCCAATATCTTGAAAACATGTTACTGAAGCTGTAGAAACAGTATGGAATAACTCCCAAACTGGAAAGCTGTTATTGCTTTTTTCTCAGTTCCCACCAAAACCTTTTTGCAGCACTTAAGAAAAGTGAAAGAACAGGAAATATGAAGAAGGATTTTTTTCCATTTCTTCAGAAAGCAGAGATATATAGTTTAGTAAAAGAAAGATAGCTAAACTTAAATAAACTCTTTAGATTATTTAGGTCTATATGACAACACTTATTAACGCAGTTAACATGTCTGACATTATTCTCTAAAACTGTATTGCTTTGGTTGTTTCAACTATATTTCTATAAATTAGAGGTGCCAATACATCACACTAAAAGTAAGGCTAAGCTATTATGGAGAAGAAAACCCTATCATTTACTCAAGTTGAATTCAACAGTATTCTTGAAATAAACTAAAAAATAATTTTAAAGAATAAGCAAGCATTAATTCCTTTTTTGAACTGACCTTTCAAATCTTGTTTCCACCTATGAAGTCACTAGACTTAGTTTGTGAATGGACTGTGGCAAGTTCTGGGGGGAGGAGAGGTTATCCTTCTTTCTGGTTGAGTTTTCTTCATTTTCATACATGACTGAGATGATTTTGATTGCTTAAAACCACACTGCCCATCAATGGTTCAAGCTAGATAAAGAACACACCCAGCACCTGATGTACTCTAATAAATTTGTAGGGTTTTGGTTTTTGTTTTCCCGTACAAAAAATACTGTAATAAGCTGAAGAGAATTTCAGGAAAAGTTTGTTTGGTCCATTAATATTAGACTCAGAGACTCATTTAGGAAGCAGCCAATTTGTAGCAAAGAAGAAAATTGCATTTTAATAAGCCTTTTTTAAGTTTGTAAACTATATTGATCTAACAAAGGTTTTGTTCCTACTTGGATATTTTTGTGGATTTTAAACGTATTTTTCTTTATCTTAATCTTTGCTTTTCTCTGCCTGTTGTGTGTCTCATCTAGAAGATTGTAGTTGAGTGGAGATGCTCAGCACCATCACAAAGGCTGTTTTCTTAAAAAGTCTACTTAAATCAATACATAGATTCTGATGGCTACTTGGTTACTGTCTTGGAACCCATTATTTGCTTTCTTTTTCTTATCAAGGAAAATTATTTTGATGGGAGGAAAACCCCCAACCTTTATTCATTGGAAACAAGTCTTTTAGATTACTTGCCAT
>JANHGN010020806.1:0-11245 GCA_024605025.1 Megaceryle maxima
CCTCAATGTGTGGCTGGAAACTGGGGACCGCAATGCGTGGGCAGCGCAGGATCCGCCACAGCCACGCCCGGGAACTGCGTGGCCTAGCAGAGCCCCCAGCCTGGCCCCAGGTGCAGCTCCTGGACGCCCCCAAGCTCTCCTTGGCCCACCAACCCGTGTCCTCTCACCCAGATGTACCTGGTGGCAAAGACTCGACTCAGCTCATCTAGGACGTTGTTGAGCTTCACCTGCAGTTCCTTGAGGATATCACTGGCTTCTGTGTCCAGCTGGAGGAGGAACAGGGTGGAGAAGCCATGAGGGTCCCTGGCCCAGCCCTGGGCAGGGCTGCACCCCCAGTGCACTCCTGGGCAGGGTGAAGCCCATTCATCATCTGATGTGGTGGGAGAGCAGGGTGCTATGCGGTGGGACAGTATGATCCCGTACAGGAGGGAGGAACTGGGGTCTGCTCCCAGCACTGCGGAGCTGGGGAAGGGGCTGCCTCTGGGCAGAAGGGACCAATCCAGCCCCCTCCACAGGGCACCCTCCTGGAGCCCCTGCTACGCACCTCCTTCCCACCCATGGCTTCAAACATCTTCTCGAGCTGGACACGGAGCTGCTGGATGTTGTTCATCAGGATGCAGGGCTGAGGGGGTGGGATGGAGAGAGGGGTGTCAGCACCAACACAAGTAGCTGCAACAGCTGCCCACCGCCCCAGGTCCCTCCCACCATGCACTAGAGGAGATGGAAACAGTCATGGCACAGAGTCCTGCCCAGCAGCATTTCAGGGACTGCATCGGACAGAGACTGAGGGCAGGACCTGCATCATGGGGACCGGCGCTAGAGCCGGGGTGGTGGCTGGGGTCACCACGTGTGGACAGTCCTGCCTGGCAGCACCAGGCAGGTGGCAAGCAGAAGGGAGATACGTCACCACTTTCTCCTTCTCCTTGGAGCAGTATGAGGCAAAATCCTTGGAGATGATCTCGGCGTACTGGAGCAGCACATTGCTGATGGTCTGCAGCCAAATGAGGGCAGCAACGACACCCAGACAGCAGCAAAGAGGAGGAAGGAGAGAGAAGAGACCATGAATCCCACAGCAGTGAAACGACCCAAGGCTTGGATACACCCTGGAACCCCCAGACCCTCTGGCCCCACTGATGTGCCAGGAGCTGAGTGGGAACAGCCACAGGAAGCCAGATCCAGCACATCTGGACTCCAGCACATCTGGACTCCACAGGCAGCTCCATCACCAGCACAGCTGCAATGGCATCAGCCACCAAGCCAGCAGACAACTGCCTCCCCCACAGCAGCAAGCCAGTGGCATTTAATTAATCCAGATTAATTAACCAATTAACTCATTAATTAGCTAATCTCCTGTGCTAGCGAAGCTGGGAGAGCCACAGGGTCTGTTGGTGGCACGTTCTCTTGAGCATCACCATGCAACAGAGATTTCAACACAGCCCGATGTTGCTGCCCGCAGCAAGGTGACAGAGAGAGCCCAGGAGCCCCTGGGCAGGGCTGGGACCGGGGTCCCAGGGGCGCTGCTGGACCAGTGGGTCCCACCCCAGCAGCTGCCCACCTTGGCAAACCTTCGCATGTAGTGCCCGACAATCTGGGGGTCAGGACACTCAAGCTTCTTGATGATCTCAAAGCTCTGGTTGAGCTGGGAGAAGACATCCACCACAGAGCAGGAGAAGAGTGCGTGCTCCGATGTCTGCTGGAACTGGGGGAGTGAGAGACAGTGTCGGTAGGAGGCAGGGAGGGGAGATTTTGGCTCCGATGGGAACACACATGGGAATATGTTGAGGGACAAGCCTCCCGGGCTGCAGCTCCTGTGCCCAGACAGTCCTGTTCATACCCCATCTTTCTTGTCCCGCTCCAGTGCTCCATGCAGGAAATCCCGTGACACCTCTTCATTCTCATCCAGCCACTGGATAACGAAGGGCTCGAACCAGCTAGAAGACAGACCTGTCCCTGGTGAGGCCGGCCAGCCCTCGGGGCACAAGCACCCCCTCCCCTGCCCCCCGAGGGCTGCACTCACGCGGGGTACTCGGGCACGCGGCTCTTGAAGGAGGGCAGCTCGGTGACATACTCGTTGTACAGCCACTTCACCTTGAAGTGCAGGTTCATGTAGTCCGCGCTCTTGCACAGGCGATGCTTGTCGTGCTCTGCAGGGGAGAGGCAAGTGCATGAGGGGGGTGCTTCAAGCCCCAAACCTGGGGGGCAGCTGCCCCAAGGACAGCTCTGGGGATGCTGGGGTCATGGGGTGAAGATTTAAGTGCTTCTTGGGTGGGGTTTAAGCAGGAATCACAGTGACGAGGAGATGAAATGGGTTTGCCCAGGGAACAGGCGAGGTGGGAGCAGAGTGTGGCTCCTGCCTGGTTCCCCCAGCCGGCTCGGGGCAGCACAGGGGACTCACCCTCCATCGCGTACTTCATGTCCTGAGCAAAGAGGTTCCACATCACCTCGGCGCTGATCTTCCCCACATTCAGTTCCTGGGGGAATCTGGAGCGAGGGGAAAGTGCAGACATGAGGTGGACCAGCCCTTCGCTTGGAGATACATCCCCACACACCTCCCACCTGCCTCAGTTTCCCCATCTGTAGAATGGACTAAGGCTGCCATCGTCACTGAGTCCCCAGTACAACCCCCGAGTGCAAAGCAGGGTCCCCTTTCCCAGCACCTACTCACTGGTTCAGGCAGGGCGTGTAGGAGTTCTTGTCCTCCTCGATTATGGAGACTATCAGGGTGATGAGCTTAGACCAGAAGTCCAGGTTTTTGATGCTGGGGCCCTGCTCCTCGGGGGGCACCTCGCCTTTCTTACTCTGGAGTGATGGGGACACAGCAAAGGCTCCAGTCACCCCACCCGAAGGGCTCCATCTGACGGCAGGGCTAACGAAGAGGCAGGAGGGCTCTGGGAACATCCTGGAAGCCTCACACAGCCCCTCCTTGCCTGGTCCCAGTCTCAACCCTGCAGCAGTGGGGCTGAAACCCTGCCCAAGGCTTGGGGCTCATTCTGCATGGGGCTGAGCACTCTGGAGAGGCAGCAGGAGCATCACGTGAAGGAGAAGGGCGGGGGAATGGGGAAGGTCAGCGGGGGCAGCGAGGTCCCTCCGCAGCACTCGGTATCCCAGTGTGTCCCAGCTCCCCCGCCCCACGCACCGGGTCCGTCTGGTACTCGCGACTGTAGAGCTCGTGACAGTTGTTGAAGATGTACTCGTAGGTGGAGTTGAGACAGGCTTTCACACAGTCCTTCACCACCTGGCTGGCTCGGGGGGGGCTCTGCAGCTCCTGGACCTGGGTGTGTGGAGAGGGAGCAGCGTTGGAGACAGATCCGCAGCCCCCCGGACAGCCACCCAGGAGCTACCGCGGGGCCAGTGCCTCCCCAGCCTTGCAAAGAACCGGGGCCACTGAGGGTCAGGCTCCTCAGCAAAGGGAGGGGGCGAGTGAGGCCCCAGCAATACCTTCATCCGAAAGAAGGTGATGCTGGTCAGCAAATCCACCGTGGACTTGAGATCCTGCAGCCGCTCGGGACTGCTGGCAGGGAAGTTGTTCTGCCAAAGGGGGAGAAAAGAGCAGGGTTGCTCACAAAGCTCTCTCAGGGGTGAGCGGAGGAGGAGAAAACAGCTGTCTGTTGTCTCAGACATTATTAGATGGTTGGGGAAACTGAGGCACGGTGGGTGCCTTACCCGGTACATGGAGAGATCGATCCGCAGGGAGTTGTGCAGCTGGTCGAGGAGTTTGACGAACCGCTCCTTCTGCGGAGAAATGCCCAGAGCCAGGTAAACGGGGGAAAGGCTGCAGGGACTGTCCCCCCTCCCCGCTCTCCCTGGCTCTCTCTGACCCCAGCCTGGTCCACACCACCCCCAGCTCATCCCTTTCCTTCCTGCTGTCCGTCCTTCCTTCCTTCCTTCCTTCCTTCCTTCCTTCCTTCCTTCCTTCCTTCCTTCCTTCCTTCCTTCCTTCCTTCCTCCACCAGAGCCCTGCGAGTGAGCACAGGGTGCCTGTGGGGACGAGCATGTCCTCGCCGGTGGCCGGGGCTCACCGGCAGCCGCCGCTGGCTCCCAGGGCACAGGTGGCCATGCCGGGTGCTGTACAGGACTGAGAAGCATCACCGTGCGTCCCCTTTGCTCTCACTGGCAGTTGGTGCTGGGGCTCTATCTGCACTGCCCATCTGAACACCTCCGAGCCTGGGCTCTGGCCAGGAGCAGGGGGAGTGTGCGTGGGGTTGTGCCCCTGGGTTAAAGCTTTCAAAGAGCTCAGGAAAAAAGGGCAGGGAAAGAGCTGCTGGGCTCTTGCAGCGGTCACACCATCTGAGGGCTGAGCTGCTTCAAGACCAGGCCAGGATGGCCCCAGGAGCTGGATGCCTCCACGGGCTCCTCACTTGCCCCGCTGGGCTATGTCAAGGGGCATGGGCAGGGAACCACCCCAGGTGGGCAATCTCCATTGAGGCTGAGTGGCTTTAGTTCAGCTCAGCTCAGCTGCCATCCAGGGAACGTGGGGCAGGAGGATGCAAATCCCACCGTGAGCTGCGGATCTGGCGTCAGAGCTGAGGGCAAAGCAACCGACCTGCCCCGAAACGCCCTTGGGAGGCATTTCACTTTGCATCTCTGCCAGGGGAGTTGGCAGGGAGGAGGGGGGCTTTGGACAACCCTGCGGGCATCCCCCAAGAGCCCTGGGAACAGAACTGTCTGTACCAGATCCAGGCTGCCCCCGCAGGGCTCTGAAGAGCCCGGAGCAGAGCCCCGAGTCCTAGGGGGGGAAGACAAGGGGACAGAAAAGGGCAGCGAGTCCCGCGCCCGCCTGGCCACGGCTCAGCCAGGCCCGCAGCCTGCGCTGGCCACCGCAAACCTTCGGCGCGCTCGCCCGCCGGAGACGGCAGAGCCTGGCTCTGGGCCGAGACCATTGCGTCCCCGCCACCGAACGGCTGCAGCGCTTTAAAACTGGACACGACGGGTACTCGGGGTTAAAGCGACACGGCCGGGCACTTTAGGACCCAACCTTAGGCTCTCTAAAAAAAGAGAAAGAAACAAGTTTTTAAAACCCTCCATGATAGAGAAAGGTGGTTGTTTTTTTTTTTTTTAACCTTCATACGGTTTCCTCCTCTTGTGTGACCCGGAGGCAGAGCTGGCTCGGCTCCAGCTATCCCCTGCCACAGGAACTGGGAGCTGAGCCTGAGCCGCTGCTGCGCGGAGCACCGTTCAGCCCTGGCTGCGTCCCTGGCTACCCAGCACTTCGCCTGACCTGGGCTGGCCACTGACCCTGGCTCGACCCGTGTGAATCCACAGCAACCACCCGCTGCCACTGGGATCACACGGGGGGAGCCAGGGTCCGAGACCAGCCCCTCCTTGCCCACATCCCCACGAGCACACCCGGCCCCAGCGCAAACTCACCCTGCTCACCGCAAGCAAGGCAACCAGCGGAACCCACTGGTGCCGGCACAGCCAGGAGAGTTTGCAGTGGTCCCGGGGTGTGCCCAAAGCGCACTGGGCTGTGCAAAACTCCCGGCGAGCGGCAGGGATGGCTCCTTGCCACCTGCTCGTAATTTCACCACCAAGGTCTCCCCCTCCTGCCACGGTGCTGCCCAGCACCCCAGCCCACCTGCACTCCAGTCATGGTTTTACCGTAATAACTGGGGGAAGGGAGTAAATTTGGACCTTCTCCCAGGAAGGCAGTGGCTCTTTTCCTTCCTGAAAAATGGTGGCAGGATGAGTTTTTGGGCAAGCAGGGGCTAACCCTCCCCTGCTGCCTGGCCGCAGTTTGGAGCTGGGTGTTTTGCACTGCCCTTTTTGCACCCCGAGCCCCCCACCCCCTCCCAAGTGAAGAGAGAGAAGAAGGAAGGAGTGTTTACGCACCATCGGACTTACCCCGAAATTGGAAGCGGCAAAGCGGTCGGAGGCTGAGACGTTGGTGGAAGCCGTGGTGTGGGCATAGTAGGCGTTGATGTTGGCTAGCAGGGTACTCATCACGGCCGGCACTCCCGGGCACATGTACTTGGAGGAAAGGCAGGCGAAATGCCTGCGGAGAGAGGCGGGGGGTGAGCGTGCGGGGCCGCAGGAGTGGCTGCCTGTAGGAAGGGGCGTGGGGTTTGGGGTGCACACGCAGAGAAGGGGAGCGAGGGGTGCAAGGGCGTGGGGTGAGCTAGGGGAGCGCGGCTGTGCGCGTGGCAGGAAGGTGGGTGCAAACTGCAGCAGGGGAGGAAGTTTTACCAACAGTGACACCCCCACCCAGGGCTGGCGCAACCTCTTTGAGCAAGGTGGAGGGTGAGGGACTCACGTCATGGCCTGGTAGATGGACTCCACCCCGTAGCGCATGGCGAACTCATCCACGATCTCCTGCGCCGTCTCGTCAAAGTACACCTTCCAGGCGTCATCCCCCTTGGCGTCGGGGATCTTCACCACCCCGTTGTTTTGCAGATCCGTCACAAAGTGGAAGAGGTTCTGGAGGTACAGATGGATCCCATCAGCTCCCTGGGAACGGTGGGGGCCATGCCCCTGTGCCCAGCCGGGCGGCTCACCTCGTGCAGGCAGGTGTACTGGACGTGGTAGGGAGCCACCTTCTCCTCGCCTTTGATCTCCACACTGATGTGCAGCCGGATGGCTCCCGACACAGCCGATTTGTCTGTCCGCTTGTCTGCAGGGGTACAGGGAGGGGGATGAGACGTGACGCTTTCCCCAGAGCAGCTCTGCTCACTCCAGGGACCAGAGAGGAGCACGCGGCTCTGGCACAGAGGGGCTCCTGGGGCTGGGGCCAGGGGGATGCTCAGCACCAAGTGCAGCCAAGCCAGGGTACAGTGCAACCAAAGCACTGCAGAGAGGGATGTGGCCGTATCTCCAGGCACTCCACAGCTGTGGCCTCTCTGTGCCTCAGTTACCCCTCTGCAGAGGGCCAGTGCTCCAGACCTCCTGGGCAAAGGGTTTTGAGAATGACCCTGGGAAAACACTTGATCCCAATGGCTTTCAAAATTAAGTGTTTTTAGCAGCAGGTTTTTCCTGCTGGAACAGCCTTCACACCAGGGCTGGCAGCACAGGGCCGGGGTCCCAGCTCAAGTGGGCTGTGCTGGGACAGCCACTTACCGAGGTTGTACCAGACGTCCATCTCCCCACTCAGGGTCCGGACCTCGATGATCGTTTGGCCCAGGAAGTCATCAGACTCCCTCTTGAAGCGCTGCTTGACACGGGACTTGATGTCGTCATCTTCATCCCAGACACGGACTTTGATGCGGTCGGAGGAGTTATGGCACTCACTGGGGAGGCGAGAAAGACCGAGCCCGGAGGTGAGGAGGGAAACCTTTCCAGCCTCTCCCCAGCCTCTGTTGCTCTAAACAAGAGGAACCATCCCAGCACTGGGCAGGAACTGGGGAAGAGAGCAGATGCTGAGGCACCAGCGCTCCCCAGTGGGCTTTGCAGGGCTCTGCCACAGCCTGGATCAGTCCCCACAGCTGGGAGCCGAAACCTCCACGGCACAAAACCGGCACTCCCAGTGATCCCAGCAGCACCCCCTCCACCCTCAGCTGGGGCAGGATGAGGCCCCAGCCGAATCCCCACCACCCCGCAGGGATGAGCTGGCAGCCAGCGCAGCCCAGCAAGACCGCGAGTGCCCGGGCAGGGAAATGGAGGGACCAGGGGTGAACTTACAAATGGAAATTCTCCTCCCAGACCGGGTTGAGATTGCCATAGATAGTTTTAGTCCTTTTTTTGGTCTTTCCAACCTGGACAGTGACATACGGGTCACTGGAACCTGTCTTATCCTTTGCTTGCAGGCCCTGGGCACAAACGACTGCAGCACGGCACGGCACGGCACAGCCCGGCGCGCACGCCCACCCGCACACGGCACACCCAGTGGAGAGAACAGACAGAGAGAGGAGTCAGTGCCACAGCCACACCGAGACCCCTGCAGCAGGCACCTCTTGTCCCCAGGTAGAGCCCCTGGGGGTGAAGCCACTCGGTAGGTTGGGGGGGTGCTGGGGTGTGCAGCTCCCTTGTGCAAGGGGACAGCCACGCGGTCCCCCACAGCACGCGGTGCCAGGCACAACCAGACCTACCCGTGATGCTGATCTTGGCCGACCATTTGGAAGTGCCATCCAGGACACTCTGCTTCACCGCCTTCATCTGCTGCGTGTGCGTGGTCTTGGTGACTCCAAACACCTCCTGGATCAGCTCGAATATCTCCGGCTTGTTGCGCTCCCGAATCTTCATGCGGTCCTTGAGCACCATGATGATATTCTGGGTCCGGTCCTCTGCTCCGTGCTTGGAGCTCTTCTCTGCTGCCCCTGAGAGAGGACAGCCATGGGTGAGACAGGGAGGGAGGGCAGGTGGCATCCAGGAGTGAGACAAGAGCTCCCCAAGCCCACTATGCATGAATGAATTCAAACCTGGAGGGGTGTCCACCCTACTCAGGACAGGTCTGTCCTGCTCACCATGGATAAAGCAGGAGTCCAGCTCTCCCTGACCCCCTCCCTAAGAAGGGATGAGGCTGAAGGCAACAGCTACTTACTCTGCAGGCAGTCAGCATTGAGCAGGTCCTGGCACTTCTCGTGGCACTTGACCCCACACTCGGCGCAGCGCATGCCCTGCCGGGCGATGCCCCAGAGCAGCCCCTCACACTCGTAGCAGTAGGTGGGGGTGGTGGCCGTCCACACCTCAAAGTTGTGAGGTGTTGTGCAGGAGATGGGGTACACTAAGGCTTGCAGGGTCTTCTTGTAAACATGGTTTTTCTATGCAAAGACAGAAGAGGGGGGGTGAGAAAACCTCAGGCAACGCAGAGCAGCTGAGCCAGGCAGCGGGGTGCAGAGCCCCCACCCACGGGGGCAGCCGTGAGCATCCTGGCTGCTCTGGCATCGCTGGAGGAGGAGGCTGGTGTGGCACATACCCTGCATCTCTATTGCTGGCATGGCCTGCTGGAGCTCAGCCCTCCCACCAACCCCCCCACACCCCCAGCCAACCCCAGCACCTACCAGCTCCTCATTGTTCAAGGTGCTCGAGGCCAGCGCAGACGTGATTCCCGCTTTCCTGGACTGGACCAGGGACTGTGGGAAAGAAATACCATTCCCAGATGCAGCAGAGCACGAGGTGGCCCTCTCACACTCCTCTGGGGTTCCAGTGGCAGTAAAACACTTGCGAAGAGATCTCACCCCAGACTGGGGTGTGCTGGCTGCATGGGCAGGCAATGGGGACAGCCCAGTTCCCAGTGATGCCAGCGCTGCAAAGGGCCACCCTGCTTTGCAGTGGGACTAGAACCAGTTCAGCAGCCTTCAGCATTCCCAGTTCAACACCAACAGGGCAGAGCCTCTCTATGTGTGTCTGAGTCCCAGGGTAGGGAGCACTTACCATTGCCTGCGGGCAGCCAGAGACAGCGATGGGGGGGAAAAAAAAGGCAATTAGTGGAAGTCACCTCACAGCAGAGTCACGTCCTGGCCCCTTCCCTGCTGGAACGAGTGGGAATCGGGGCAACACCAACCCCTGACCCAGCGCTGGGCCAGTCCCCGGGGGGTTTCCCACCCCAAGACACAGCACTGGCTGCAATTTGCCAAATCCCAGCAAGGAAAGGCAGTGGCCCTGCCTGACCCTCACACTCTGCCCATCCCATCACCCACAAGCCAACCCCCCGGAACCCCGACACCAACACAGCACAGTGCAGAAGCATCAGCGGCTGCCCGAGCGGGCTGGGGGGTGGAGGGCACTGGAGTGAGGACAGCAATGGTGGGAGCAGGATGGGGGCAGCGGGAGGGGAGAGGGCAGACAGGTCGGGGACAGGATGGAGGCACCCTGGGGAGGGCACAAGGTGGAGGTGTAAAGAGAGGGGGGAGGAGGCAAAGGGCACCTAATTCTGGGTGCAAAAGATGTCTGGTTTCCAAAGTCGGTCACCAGGGGGTGAGAGCAGAGTGACCCTGGGCATTACAACCCAGGGGCTGGGCAGGACCCCAGCATGGGGGCTGGGCTGTATCGACAGTGTGACAATGGTGGGGACAGGAGCACAGGGTCTGTGCAGCTCAGAAAAGCCAGCGCTACCCCTCCTCTGGCACAAGGGTCCATCTGCCCAGCACCAGTGCGGTGCGAGCTGCGGGGAGCCTGTGGTGGGACAGGAAGGGACCAGGGACGCAGCCCCGGTAGAAATGGGAAACGAGACACAGCCCTGGGAAGCCTCGGGCTGATGCTTGGTGTAGGGAGCCCTGGAGCTCCATTAAAGAGAAGCACCCTCGGGCGGGGAGAGCCCAGCTGTGCCATCCTCACAGCTCCCTGCTACGAGAGCCAGGGCCGGGAGACCCCCAAAACAGCCTGGGACACCCTCGCACCCCACCGGCAGGGCTGGAGGAGGCTGGGCAGGGCTGGCCAGCAGCACCCAAGGGTGCTCTCTCTTTAACCCTTCAGACCACGCTCACCAGATCGCTGACTAGAGGGAGAGATTTGCGTCCAGGCTTAATGTCGGGCATGCTGTTAATGCAGCGCAGAAACCTTACTGCCGCCCCCCTGCCGCCAGCGATGGCCAAGCCAGGCCGGAGGAAAGAAAACAGAAAACAAAAGCCATGTTAGAGGCAGCTGGGGAGCAGGGCACGGGCGCCTGGCAAGCCCTGGCTGGGGCAGATGGGTGGCAGAGTCCAGCGGGGCGCAGCGGGAGCGAAGCTGGTAGCTGTGTGGTGCAAGGCGTCGGGAGGAACCTCACCAAATCGCTAACTAGGGGGATGGGTTTTCGCTTGCGTATGTCCGGCATGCTGTCTATAATGATCAGCCCGCCACCAGGCCTGCAAGAGAGACAAAAGTCAGCGGGGAAGGGGAAACTGAGGCAGGAAGAGTCCCCCTGCTACTGCCTCATGTTCACTTAAGACGTGGTGGACAGGACTGCAGAGTAACCACTGGGTGGCCTGGGACTCGCCTGTGGGGCCCCCATGCCCACCACCACCCCAGCCAGGGCAGGGGTCACCGAACTAAAAACTCTGGGGGGAAGGGGATTCTGGCAGAAAACAGCAATTTTTCCTCATGTGAAGATGTTTTGCTTCAGTGATGTGGCAGTGAAGCACAGAATCACAGAATGGTAGAGGTTGGAAGGGACCTCTAAAGATCATCAAATCCAACACCCCTGCCAGAGGAGGGCCACCCAGAGGAGTTCACACAGGAACAATTCCAGGCAGCTTCTGAAAGTCCCCAGATCAGGAGACTCCACCAGCTCTCTGGGCAGCCTGTTCCAGGCTCTGTTACCCTCGCAGTGAAGGAGTATTCCTCATGCTGAGGCTGAACCTCCTGTTTTCCAGTTTATGGCCATTGCCCCTCGTCC